>CM018693.1:103686759-103899720 GCA_009363875.1 Mikania micrantha | reverse complement strand
AAAGCTGCATTTAGGACTCGATATGGACACTATGAATTTGTGGTTATGCCATTTGGGCTGACCAATGCACCCGCAGTGTTCATGGACTTGATGATCGAGTCTGCAGGCCATACTTGGATCAGTTTGTTATTGTCTTCATTGATGATATACTGATTTATTCCAAGTCAGAACAAGAACACGAGGATCATTTGAGGAAAGTCTTAGAGTTACTAAGAACTGAACGACTTTATGCTAAATTCTCAAAGTGTGAATTTTGGCTAAAGGAGGTTCACTTCTTAGGACATGTCATAAACAAAGATGGAATTCATGTAGATCCAGCCAAGATTGAGGCGATTAAGAACTGGACTACTCCATCTACTCCACAGAGATTCGTTCATTTCTGGGTTTGGCAGGTTATTACAGAAGATTCATTGCAAACTTCTCTAAGATAGCCTTGCCACTTACCACATTAACTCAGAAAAGTCAAGCATTCATATGGGGACAGAAACAAGAAGATGCATTTCAACTTCTTAAACAGAAGTTATGCAATTCCCCTATCCTTAGTCTTCCAGAAGGCATGATGATTTCATTGTCTACTGTGATGCTTCAAACCTTGGTCTTGGTTGTGTACTTATGCAACGGGAAAAGGTCATTGCTTATGCTTCAAGACAACTCAAGGTTCACGAGAAGAATTACACTACTCATGACCTTGAGTTAGGGGCTGTGGTCTTTGCATTGAAGATTTGGAGACACTACCTTTATGGTACTAAATGTGTCATCTATACAGACCACAAGAGCCTTCAACACATTCTCAGTCAGAAAGAACTCAACATGAGACAACGACGTTGGGTTGAGCTTCTAACTGATTACGACTGCGAGATTCGTTACCACCCGGGTAAAGCCAATGTGGTGGCGGATGCTCTAGTCGCAAGGAACCAGTCAAACCAATTCG
Source organism: Mikania micrantha (assembly GCA_009363875.1). Lineage (NCBI taxonomy): Eukaryota > Viridiplantae > Streptophyta > Magnoliopsida > Asterales > Asteraceae > Mikania > Mikania micrantha. The sequence goes on along the minus strand of CM018693.1, from coordinate 103,898,789 downwards.
TGTTAGAGCCATGGAGATCAATACACAGCCAAACTTGAAAGACTTGATTCGTATTGCACAACAACAAGTAGTAACAGATAATCAACTCAAAACGGACTTGGATTGTGGCATTGAGAAGAAACTAAACCTCGATCAGATGGGTTGTTATATCTCAATGGCCGCATGTGGATTCCAGTCTGAAGAATTGCGCCACTCATCTGTGATGAGGCACATAAGTCGCGATACTCAGTTCATCCTGGAGCCGACAAGATGTATCAGGACTTGAGGACATCTTACTGGTGGCCGGGAATGAAGAAAGACATAGCACTGTACGTGGGAAAATGTTCTTACTTGTTCAAAGGTCAAAGCAGAACATCAAAAGCCTTCGGACTTCTGCAACAACCTGAAATTCCTCAATGGAAATGGGAGCAAATTTCCATGGATTTCATAACAAAGTTGCCGAGAACTCCGAGAGGTTTCGATTCGATTTGGGTGATCGTTGATCGACTCACCAAATCTGCTCATTTTCTCCCTATCCGAGAGGACTACAAGATGGAGAAGCTATCCACATTGTACATCAACGAAATCATTGCACGTCATGGTACTCCAACATCAATCATATCTGATCGTGATAGTCGCTTCACTTCTCGCTTTTGGCAATCATTGCAAAAAGGCTTTGGGAACGCGTGTTAATCTTAGCACGGCGTATCATCCCAAACCGACGGCCAAAGTGAGAGGACTATCCAAACACTTGAGGACATGCTCCGTTCTTGTGTCATTGACTTCGGTGGAAGTTGGGAACACTCATCTCCACTCATTGAGTTTTCATATAACAAAGCTATCATACGAGCATTCAATGTGCACCATTCGAAGCTCTATATGGTAGAAAGTGCCGATCACCGGTCTGTTGGACCGAGATTGTGACTCACAGGTCGTAGGACCAGAACTCATTCAGGAAACATCAGACAAGATCACAATCATTCAGTCACGGCTTAAGCCGCACGAGATCGACAGAAGAGTTATGCTGATCGTCGTCGGAAACCGCTTGAGTTTCAAGTGGGTGACCGAGTCTTGCTCAAAGTTTCTCCCTGGAAAGGCGTTGTCCGATTCGGGAAGAAAGGGAAACTTGCACCAAGGTACGTTGGACCTTTTGAGATCCTGGAACGGATTGGTCCCGTAGCCTACAAACTCAAACTTCCAGTGGAGCTAAGCAATGTTCATGATACTTTTCATGTATCAAATCTAAGAAATGCTTGGCGGATCATGATGTTCAGATTCCACTGGAAGACATACAGATTCAGAACAACATGCAATTCATTGAACGTCCAGTTGAGATCATGGATCATGGGGTCAAGAAACTTAAACGCAGCCGTATCCCGATCGTGAAAGTGCGATGGAGGGCAAACGCGGTGCTGAGTTCACCTGGGAACGTGAAGACCAGATGAAGCTTAAGTACCCTCATCTTTTTACAGTATCTTCGGCTAGTTAATTTCGGGACGAAATTCCCTTAACTAGGGGAGACTGTAACATTTGTGCATATAGTCATGTAGTTGTAAACAGTATTAGAACAGTGTCTATTCATGGTTCAGTTCATCAATGTGTTTCAGTATGTTCATAATGTGTGCTTGTGTGTTACAGGATCTTAGTAGTCAGAAAACAAGTATGTATTATCTATTTACAGTCGATTTCACTAAGCAAGAACAGTAACTTGTTATATCGAAACAGTGGTGGGCAGCGAGAGTGAGCCCTATACATATACTGCGTTCGGTGTAACAGGTTAGTGTTAGTGCGTAGTGTTGAGACGAATAGTATACAATTAATTAATTCAACCAAGATCGTAATCTGTAAGCGAGACTGAGTATAGTTATGGGTGACGATCCATAATAATACGAATGTTGAACTTATAATTACGATTAAACGACTTTAAATATTTTTATACGATCGGAAAACGTACGCGATTGCGGGTATACACGTAAATTGTGAATGTTTAACGATCCGACAACACACGAAGAGTAAAAATAATTAAATTAATTATTTTATATTTTTACAATTTTGAAACTCATCATTTAATGAGTTTAACACTTAATTTTAATTAAAACCGCGTAAAATACGCGTTACGTTCCGGAAACGCGAACCGAGCGACCGAAACGGACCCGAACCTCACCCGAGCTATAAAAGCCTTGAACAAGGCTTAAATGCTCATAAATTCCACCAACAACCCTTTCTCTCTCTAATAGTTCGTCTACCCTCTCTCTCTCTAAAAACCAAGCTTTAAACGCGCGTAACTCGCTTATTTCTCAACGGATTTCGGAGTTCTTGGTGTCCACGCGAAGCTCTCAACAAACTCTACCAGAAAGTACAAGAATATCGTGGTTTCATCCAGCCAATCTCGAGGTAATTGAGCTTGAAGTTTCGGAAAAAGAGGGTTTTCATGATTATATTTGTGTTTGTGATCAAACCCGACGAACCACCGGTTAAAAACATCACCATTCTGTTTCGCACCTCCAACCACACCCCTTGATGCTAGGATAGCTTGAATCGTGGTCTAGATCCAGAAGTTTGGTGATGAAGATGATGCGGGTAACAGGTTCGCTAGCCGAACCCTGTTCTGGACAAACCGGCGAAGGGAAACGAACCCTTCTGGTTCGCTGGATGGTCAGCCGAACCCTGTGGTCATTACGAACCTGTGATGAGGTTTCATGCTGCACACAAACCCATCTCAGTCGAACCCTATGCGAACCCTCATCAGACTCACGAACTTTCTAATACCGAACCCTATGAGTGCATGATAACGAACCCTATACATGGATCCTCTCACGAACCCCATGCAGCCGAACCATGCCCACGAATCCTAGTCGCCATGCATGAGCCGAGACTAAGCCACGAACCCTGCATGGTTCGTGGCATGATTAGCCGAACTCTTTTGATGGTTATGGTCGACGAACTCAGACTCCTTGGCGAACCTTCTTAGTTCGTCGCTCAACTTACCGAAGCCTATGCAGGTCGCGAACCACCTTAAACATAAACCTAAGGCCGAACCCTGCTTGATTAATTTATAGAGCCGAACCTTGTCATGTAGTTGGCCGAACCTAGGCCTAAACTCCAAAGGGTTCGCTGCCCAAATGGCAGCCCACTTTCTTTTCGGCCCAACCTAAACCATACTCGCCCAATTCCATTTACAACTTGGCCCGTAGACTTAAACCATGTACACTTGAGATAGCTCGGTCCATTAGGGGCTTTAAGTTGGCCCAATATGATCTTGGGTATTCTACATGGTCCATAAACAAGTTTGTTGGCCCAATAGCACATTCAATTGGGCCATGGCCTTGTTAAGCCCCATGGTTTATGGGTTTAAGGCCCAATTGTGTTGGCATTGCTTATGATATTGTGAATTGATCACTAAGAGGTTAAGTGACAACTTAACATAATCAAGAGATCAATTCATAATCACAATGACTTGAAATCAATTGAACATCTTTTCACAACAAATGGTAAACGATGGCTATCAAATTCAAGAACATTTATCATTTTATGCATAGGAATTATGCATCAAAGAACATTTCATAAGTTTCTTGGACCCATGATCAATCAAATGACTCAAATCATAACATTCAAGTTTTCACAACAATCAAATCATGAGAACACAAGTCAATCAATGAATCAACGTTTATACAATTATAAATCCTATATCTTATGTATGATTACAATGTTATAGGAACAAGTTAGAAGTCCTGTTTGCTACTTGCTAACTGTTTAGTTCAGAGTCTACGGCAGACAGGTGAGAACTTTAGCCCCTCTTTTACTGTTTTATAACTGTTTTGGGGTGGAACACGTGATCAAAACCGCTATTTCAATCTTGTTTCATTGCACAGTTTATGGGCATTCATAAACATTACATGTTTATCTTATGAATCCAAGTAATTCTTCAACTGTTTAAGGAAATAGTCAACTGTTTTAAAGAAATTATTTACTATTAAACCCTTATTACTAAAAGGATTTTTATAATGTTTTCTTGAAATGTTTTATAACAGTTTACTCAAATGTTCTTTTAAAGGATTTACAAACCTTTGGTTATAAACCTTGTTATTACACAAGGACATCACATCATGGTATTCAAAACTAGTGGTTCACAACATGGTATTCAAATTCATCGGTTCAAAACATGGTATTCAAATTCATTGGTTCAAAACATGGTATTCATGTCAAGTTGTTCACATCATGGTATTCAAATCAAGAGATTCATTTCATGTTACATAAACAAAGGATTCAACTCGTGGAGTTAAATCCAGGTTTTCAATAAGACATTAACACATCCGGTTAAAGTAAGATTCAGTAAACATGGTGTCCATTGTTGTAAACAAACTTATAAACCCATCAAGTATCCTATTCATTAGCGTTAGTACTGGGTGATCACAACAAGGGAAAGCGGACACATACATGGGGGCAGGCCGATTGCTGCAGTTAGTTTTTAAATCTGTTTTATAAACTAACTGCAGATTTCGGTTACATATGGTTTATTCAAAACTGTTGACATATTATCTAACTCCAAACGTGGTTTGGGACTTGATATTATATGTTGACTCATGTGCAAACAGTGATTGGACTGTTTACACTCATTTTCTTACTTGATGTTAGTTTGGGTTGCAGCTCATCCGTGTGAATCTTATGATGCTTTAACTTACCTATGTCTTATATCATATACTCATGTTTACAAATGCTTAAACCTATTGTTCTCACCAACTACGTCTGTAGTTGACAGTTACTTTTCACGTGTTTCAGGTAATCAGGTTTAAGACAATCCCAGGGACAACTAAGGAGACCATTCTAAGATAGAACAAGATGAAGAAACATGCTAGGATGGAATAGAAACTCACTAAATCCTAAATGTTTAATTGTCTTGTTTGGAGTCTTATCTTGTAAACTATATTTTGGGTCTGTAGTTGTCTTACTTTTGGTAGATAGATTGTCTGTAACTAATCAACTGTCTAAACATTATGAAATGTAGTAATCCATTGTGGTTGTTCTTATTCAATACTTGTGCATGATTCAACTGATCATACGTCACCGCGCCGTGGATTCCGCACGCGGCGCAGGGGTGTGACACTCATGGATATAACACACTTGTTCTCAAAGGAATAATATATCTATTCTCTTAAAATTAACTGAAACATGCCCATCGGAATAACAGTTATAATTTCCTTAGAATTAATAACTTGACTCAATAGGAATAACATGTATTCCTCATAGATTACCGTTGTAATCACCAAGGAATAATAGTCTTATCTCCTACAAATCATAGATATCGTATTGTTTTTGTCCCGTAGCGTAAACACGAGAGAGGTCACTCTCTTAATCTAGTAGTCCACAGAATAGAAGTGGTGAGATAATTAGCAGACACTATCATACTCTTATCACATGTGTCGAAAATGACAGAGTTGGAATAGGCTGACTAAAAATTAAAAGAGTTCTTATAGTCCTCATCCCATAACCATCAACTCATAACCTCATGTTTACCATTACATTGGAATCTCATAGATATAACACACGTGTTCTCAGGGGAATAATATATCTATTCTCTTAAAATTAACTGAAACATGCCCATCGGAATAACACTTATAATTTCCTTAGAATTAATAAATTAACTCAATAGGAATAAAATGTATTCCTCACAGATTACCGTTGTAATCACCGAGGAATAATAGTCTTATCTCTTACAAGTCATAGATATTGTATTGTTGTTGTCCCGTAGCGTAAACACGAGAGAGGTCATTCTCTTATCCTACCGGTCCACAGAATAGAAGTGGTGAGATAATTAGCAGACACTATCATACTCTTATCACACGTGTCGAAAATGACAGAGTTGGAATAGGCTGACTAAAAATTAAAAGAGTTCTTATAGTCCTCATCCCATAACCATCAACTCATAACCTCATGTTTACCATTACATTGGAATCTCATAGATATAACACACTTGTTCTCATAGGAATAATATATCTATTCTGTTAAAATTAACTGAAACATGCCCATCGGAATAATAGTTATAATTTCCATAGGATTAATAAATTAACTCTATATGAATAAGATGTATTCCTCATAAGGATTACCGTTGTAATCACAGAGGAATAATAGTCTTATCTCTTACAAATCATATATATTGTATTGTTGTTGTCCCTTAGTGTAAACACGAGAGAGGTCACTCTCTCATTCTACTGATCCACAGAATAAAAGTGGTGACATAATTATCAGACACTATCATACTTTTATCACCCGTGTCGAAAATGACAGAGTTGGAATAGGCTGACTAAAATTTAAAAGAGTTCTTATAGTCCTCATCCCATAACCATCAACTCATAACCTCATGTTTACCATTACATTGGAATCTCATGGATATAACACACTTGTTCTCATAGGAATAATATATCTATTCTCTTAAAATTAAGTGAAACATGCCCATCGGAATAACAATTATAATTTCCTTAGAATTAATAAATTGACTCAATAGGAATAACATGTATTCCTCATAGATAACCGTTGTATTCACCAAGGAATAATAGTCTTATCTCCTACAAATCATAGATATCGTATTGTTTTTGTCCCGTAGCGTAAATACGAGAGAGGTCACTCTCTTAATCTACGAGTCCACAGAATAGAAGTGGTGAGATAATTAGCAGACACTATCATACTCTTATCACACGTGTCAAAAATGACAGAGTTGGAATAGGCTGACTAAAAATTATAAGAGTTCTTATAGTCCTCATCCCATAACCATCAACTCATTACCTCTTGTTTACCATTACATTGGAATCTCATAGATATAACACACTTGTTCTCCGGGGGATAATATATCTATTCTCTTAAAATTAACTGAAACATGCCCATCAGAATAACACTTATAATTTCCTTAGAATTAATAAATTAACTCAATAGGAACAAATTGTATTCCTCATTGATTACCATTGTAATCACCGAGGAATAATAGTCTTATCTCTTACAAGTCATAGATATTGTATTGTTGTTGTCCCGTAGCGTAAACACGAGAGAGGTCATTCTCTTATCCTACCGGTCCACAGAATAGAAGTGGTGAGATAATTAGCAGACACTATCATACTCTTATCACACGTGTCGAAAATGACAGAGTTGGAATAGGCTGACTAAAATTTAAAAGAGTTCTTATAGTCCTCATCCCATAACCATCAACTCATAACCTCATATTTACCATTACATTGGAATCTCATGGATATAACACACTTGTTCTCAAAGGAATAATATATCTATTCTCTTAAGATTAACTGAAACATGCCCATCGGAATAACAGTTATAATTTCCATAGAATTAATAACTTGACTCAATAGGAATAACATGTATTCCTCATAGATTACTGTTGTAATCACCAAGGAATAATAGTCTTATCTCCTACAAATCATAGATATCGTATTGTTTTTGTCCCGTAGCGTAAACACGAGAGAGGTCACTCTCTTAATCTAGTAGTCCACAGAATAGAAGTGGTGAGATAATTAGCAGACACTATCATACTCTTATCACACGTGTCGAAAATGACAGAGTTGGAATAGGCTGACTAAAAATTAAAAGAGTTCTTATAGTCCTCATCCCATAACCTTCAACTCATAACCTCATGTTTACCATTACATTGGAATCTCATGGATATAACACACTTGTTCTCATAGGAATAATATATCTATTCTCTTAAAATTAACTGAAACATGCCCATCGGAATAACAGTTATAATTTCCTTACAATTAATAACTTGACTCAATAGGAATAACATGTATTCCTCATAGATTACCGTTGTAATCACCAAGGAATAATAGTCTTATCTCCTACAAATCATAGATATCGTATTTTTTTTGTCCCGTAGCGTAAACACGAGAGAGGTCACTCTCTTAATCTAGTAGTCCACAGAATAGAAGTGGTGAGATAATTAGCAGACACTATCATACTCTTATCACATGTGTCGAAAATGACAGAGTTGGAATAGGCTGACTAAAAATTAAAAGAGTTCTTATAGTCCTCATCCCATAACCATCAACTCATAACCTCATGTTTACCATTACATTGGAATCTCATAGATATAACACACGTGTTCTCAGGGGAATAATATATCTATTCTCTTAAAATTAACTGAAACATGCCCATCGGAATAACACTTATAATTTCCTTAGAATTAATAAATTAACTCAATAGGAATAAGATGTATTCCTCATAAGGATTACCGTTGTAATCACCGAGGAATAATAGTCTTATCTCTTACAAATCATAGATATCGTATTGTTGTTGTCCCTTAGTGTAAACACGAGAGAGGTCACTCTCTCATTCTACTGATCCACAGAATAAAAGTGGTGACATAATTATCAGACACTATCATACTTTTATCACCCGTGTCGAAAATGACAGAGTTGGAATAGGCTGACTAAAATATAAAAGAGTTCTTATAGTCCTCATCCCATAACCATCAACTCATAACCTCATGTTTACCATTACATTGGAATCTCATGGATATAACACACTTGTTCTCATAGGAATAATATATCTATTCTCTTAAAATTAAGTGAAACATGCCCATCGGAATAACACTTATAATTTCCTTAGAATTAATAAATTGACTCAATAGGAATAACATGTATTCCTCATAGATAACCGTTGTATTCACCAAGGAATAATAGTCTTATCTCCTACAAATCATAGATATCGTATTGTTTTTGTCCCGTAGCGTAAATACGAGAGAGGTCACTCTCTTAATCTACGAGTCCACAGAATAGAAGTGGTGAGATAATTAGCAGACACTATCATACTCTTATCACACGTGTCAAAAATGACAGAGTTGGAATAGGCTGACTAAAAATTATAAGAGTTCTTATAGTCCTCATCCCATAACCATCAACTCATTACCTCATGTTTACCATTACATTGGAATCTCATAGATATAACACACTTGTTCTCCGGGGGATAATATATCTATTCTCTTAAAATTAACTGAAACATGCCCATCAGAATAACACTTAAAATTTCCTTAGAATTAATAAATTAACTCAATAGGAATAAAATGTATTCCTCATTGATTACCATTGTAATCACCGAGGAATAATAGTCTTATCTCTTACAAGTCATAGATATTGTATTGTTGTTGTCCCGTAGCGTAAACACGAGAGAGGTCATTCTCTTATCCTACCGGTCCACAGAATAGAAGTGGTGAGATAATTAGCAGACACTATCATACTCTTATCACACGTGTCGAAAATGACAGAGTTGGAATAGGCTGACTAAAATTTAAAAGAGTTCTTATAGTCCTCATCCCATAACCATCAACTCATAACCTCATGTTTACCATTACATTGGAATCTCATGGATATAACACACTTGTTCTCATAGGAATAATATATCTATTCTCTTAAGATTAACTGAAACATGCCCATCGGAATAACAGTTATAATTTCCATAGAATTAATAACTTGACTCAATAGGAATAACATGTATTCCTCATAGATTACTGTTGTAATCACCAAGGAATAATAGTCTTATCTCCTACAAATCATAGATATCGTATTGTTTTTGTCCCGTAGCGTAAACACGAGAGAGGTCACTCTCTTAATCTAGTAGTCCACAGAATAGAAGTGGTGAGATAATTAGCAGACACTATCATACTCTTATCACACGTGTCGAAAATGACAGAGTTGGAATAGGCTGACTAAAAATTAAAAGAGTTCTTATAGTACTCATCCCATAACCATCAACTCATAACCTCATGTTTACCATTACATTGGAATCTCATGGATATAACACACTTGTTCTCATAGGAATAATATATCTATTCTCTTAAAATTAACTGAAACATGCCCATCGGAATAACAGTTATAATTTCCTTAGAATTAATAACTTGACTCAATAGGAATAACATGTATTCCTCATATATTACCGTTGTAATCACCAAGGAATAATAGTCTTATCTCCTACAAATCATAGATATCGTATTGTTTTTGTCCCGTAGCGTAAACACGAGAGAGGTCACTCTCTTAATCTAGTAGTCCACAGAATAGAAGTGGTGAGATAATTAGCAGACACTATCATACTCTTATCACATGTGTCGAAAATGACAGAGTTGGAATAGGCTGACTAAAAATTAAAAGAGTTCTTATAGTCCTCATCCCATAACCATCAACTCATAACCTCATGTTTACCATTACATTGGAATCTCATAGATATAACACACGTGTTCACAGGGGAATAATATATCTATTCTCTTAAAATTAACTGAAACATGCCCATCGGAATAACACTTATAATTTCCTTTGAATTAATAAATTAACTCAATAGGAATAAAATGTATTCCTCATAGATTACCGTTGTAATCACCGAGGAATAATAGTCTTATCTCTTACAAGTCATAGATATTGTATTGTTGTTGTCCCGTAGCGTAAACACGAGAGAGGTCATTCTCTTATCCTACCGGTCCACAGAGTAGAAGTGGTGAGATAATTAGCAGACACTATCATACTCTTATCACACGTGTCGAAAATGACAGAGTTGGAATAGGCTGACTAAAATTTAAAAGAGTTCTTATAGTCCTCATCCCATAACCATCAACTCATAACCTCATGTTTACCATTACATTGGAATCTCATGGATATAACACACTTGTTCTCATAGGAATAATATATCTATTCTCTTAAAATTAACTGAAACATGCCCATCGGAATAACAGTTATAATTTCCTTAGAATTAATAAATTGACTCAATAGGAATAACATGTATTCCTCATAGATTACCGTTGTAATCACCAAGGAATAATAGTCTTATCTCCTACAAATCATAGATATCGTATTGTTTTTGTCCCGTAGCGTAAACACGAGAGAGGTCATGTCACACCCCGGGCCGGCGGGAACGGATCGGGTTTTCCCGTCGGGCGGAAGGTTCCTGGGGCGCGATATCTTGAATGATAATCGAAATGATCAGATTGTTTACATGGCACATGATAAGTAATGAGAAATGCTAACATGACATATGATATAGAATTACAAAGTTAAATTACAATGTTACGTTCATAATTTAACTAAGTAACTCTATCCAAAAGAATCGTGTAGTTTCTATCTTGTAACTGTACAAGATATGCAAAATAGATTCACAATGTCATCAAAATGTATGCATCCAAAAGCAAGCTAGGTCTTCTAAGAGTCCTCTAGCTTAATCACTGATGCTTGTTATCTAGACCTGTCCGTCATCTGAGAAAACATGCGTTTTAAACAAGTCAACACTAGGTTGGTGAGTTCATAAGTTTAGTATTTGAAAACCATTGAATCAAGTCAATCATGTTCACAGCGTTCACACAAGTTGTAATTGATAACTGTATCCCATGTTTCACACAATTTCCTCTCCATGGTTGGATGTACAGATAATGTCTCATCCAGTCAAGCATGCTTATATATAGGGGCATACGAAAGGGTCAAGCCCAGACGCCACCCCACCACATGCTTAACTGCACTCAACACTACCTGTAATACAACGATGGATACCCATTTCCTTTCACCCATGATTTCCCGGTATGTTTATTCATTAAGTAAAAAGGAAAGAGACTTAATCGTATCTGTTAACCATTCCTTACGGAATAGTCGGCATGTAATATAACTCAATGAATAAAGTAAGAGATGAAATCATCTCTGTTAACTAATCCTTACGAATTAGCCGGTGTGTAAAATAACCCATAATTGAATAAAGAGACATAATCTCTGTTAGCTAATCCTTACGGATTAGCCCGGCATGTAATATAACCCAATGATCAAATAAGAAACAAAGTTGTTTCTATTAGCTATTCCTTACGAATTAGCCCGGCATGTAAGATATCATACTCGATATCTAGAACGAAACCTAACGGTTTCTGTAACTAATCATTCCTGATTAGTCCGGCATGTAAAATAATCCACTGAACAATTAAGAAACGAAATCGTTTCTGTTAGCTATTCCTTACGGGTTAGCCCGACATGTAAGATATCATACTCGATATCTAGAACGAAACCTAACGGTTTCTGTAACTAATCATTACTGATTAGTCCGGCATGTAGTAAACCCAACTATTGAATAAAGAAACATAATAGTCTCTGTTAGCCATTCCTTACGGATTAGCCCGGCATGTAAGATATCATACTCGATATCTAGAGCGAAACTTATTAGTTTCTGTAACTGTCAGTACTAACCAGTCCGGTGTGTAAGATATCATCCTCGATATCTAGATAGGAACATAATAGTTCCAGTAGCTGTTTCCCCCTGTTCAGCCCGGCGTGTAAAGTGTCCAACTCATGATTTCTAGTTAGAGACATAATAGTCTCAGTAGCTGTCATTTCTGAACAGCCCGGTGTGTAAGATATCCTCCCACGATATCTATAGGAATGAACATGTTTCCTAACTTTTATGAGTGTTATCTATATGATGGATAGCACCTCTCGTGCATGGTGTGATTTCATTTGATTTCCCCAAGTCCCGGTTACTAGTTTTAATGATTTACCCAACTGATCTACCATTGTATAACCGACACACTCTGACGGTTAGGGAATGTGCTCTAAATAGAGTCTTAGTAATTAATGATGGTATATGTATAATATGCCATCCCAAAAGCGTATGTATGTAATATCCTCCTCGATATCACAAATAAATGTTTCAACTGTTATTCCCAAGTTTGCGTGTTCTAGCGGTCTTAACAAAGTGTCATAAGAACATGTCTTATACACAATGTTAGTGATGTGTGAATGATCTTGCTATCATGAAATTATCTTATCATGATGATCATTCTTGTCATTAATAGTTGTTAATGGCATGTTATCCCATGGTTTTCCCCCGTTGTTCTATTGTGTAAGGATAATATGCACGGTTGTAAGATATGTTCTTAACAACTCACATTATCCTATGTGTTAATGTGCCCTGTTTCTAGGTTAGCATGTAGCAACCTAGTTAATTCAGGTATGATAAAGTCAAACAAGCATGCATGTAGTGATTAACGATAATAAAGATAAGCAATTATTATCTAAATCATGAATTAAACAACATGTTAATGTAAACCTTTAAATAAATAACAGTTAAGCATGTTTCTCAGCCCCGAGCTTTGAAATCAGTAAAGATTAAGAAAAGGGGCATATGAACTCACCTTAGGTTTGAAGTGGTTGACTTAGCTTAAAATAAAGAAGACACGCGCGCTTTGTTGTTCTTGAGTGGTTTTCACGTTCCTGTATTGATTTCACGTCGCAAGTAACTTATAAGTATGGGTCGTATTTGGTTTGTGTGCATGTATGTGTCCATCTTAACTTGGTTATCACCAACGAGTGGCGGTCACCATTCGGCCCTTTAATGTGTTAAGTTTGTGAAATATGTTAAGCCCAAAAGTTAATACTTTAATAGTAATGTCATAGTTTCATGCTCGTCATTTTGTTCTTGAAATCCAACTCTAGAGTTGCATGTTTATTAAATAACCCTGAACCATTTTCATAAGTATTTATTGTCTTATCGGTTTTCGATGAATTTAACCCGTACGTTAAATTAAATGTAGGTTGGGTCTATCAATTTCCATGGGCCGAATGTATGTTTTAAGCTTACTTGGGCCATAATGGACTAAACCATTTGCGTGGCCCAAGAACTTTGTTAGTGGGCCGAATATGTGGGCTACAAAATGAATAGCATGGGCTTTAGGTTGGGCCGAACAAAACTGATCCAGTTTATGCGTGGGCCGAAACAGCCAAGATTGGGCTTTAACAAGGGGGGTGGGCCAACCGAAGTGGGCTTGAGCCAATTGATTGTTCACTGGGCCCAATTCAAATACTGTTGGGCCAAAAGTTTGTCTTAAGAGAGATTGGGCCTGGATGACTTATGTGGGCCAGTCTACTGGGCCACTAGGGGCTGTTGGGCCTGTGTGTATACCCTTGCTTGGGCCGTAGCCATTATTCAGAATGTGAGTGTGGGCCTAGAGTTATAACATGGCTGCATGAATTTATTTGGTTCAATATCTGCTGGGTCGATTCTAGTGTAGGCTGAACAAGAGAAATGAGCCCACTGAAATGGGCTGAGTCTGTTGCCTTCTGTGTGGGCCAAGAGGATTTTGTTGGGCCGAACATTCATGCTTTTGGGCTAGGGGAAACACCTTGCTACTGTCTTGGTTGAATGGGTGCTGTTAGGTCGAAAGGGGGCTTCTCATTTGCACCAGACTTTAGGCCGACTTAGAACAACTGACCACCCCACTAGCTTGACCAAATCAGTAAACTAGGGTGGCTCTAGGTCGGATGAAATGGTGGAGCCGATCAAGAAGTGTTGAGCACATAAATGGCTGCCGAATGAGAGTGCTTTGACCGAATGTCAGCCGAATGAACTGGCTTGGCGAATGAGAGTGGCGAAAGGGTTACATCCGGCGAATGAGGGTTGTAGTCGAATGAGGGGGGTCCGACCGAATGTCCAGGTGGCGAGTGAGCTGCTACCCCAACCGCGCGCATGAGGCCATTCGGCCTTGAGTCATTCGACTCTAGGCCTTTCGACCAGTTGCATCTCATTCGGCCACATCAGAGGGTGAGCCTCACATCGCCTCCATTTCAAGTCCTGTGATGTTTTCGAAGATGGTGCGGGTTAGGGGTAAGTCTCACAGCCATAGGGTTCGGGGAAGAGGTTCCTAAACCGGTTAAGGGTTAATGGTTGATCATAGGGTCCGAAAACCCTAATTTTCGCCACTTTGAAAGCTTCATACCTCAAATTTGGTTGAGTTTTACAGCAGATCCCTTGTACTTTCGTGTAGAGGAGATCAATACCTTCGTGTAGGTTCAAAAATGGAGTGATTTGGCCAAGAAATGAGTGAGATATGAGGGAAAGAAGGTGTAGAAAACCCTAAAATGTGGGTGGCCAGATTTTGAGTGTAGGAGAGAGGAGGAGGATGATGGAAATGAGAGAAACACTCATTTATGGGTTTTTTATACCCCGTGTGGTATCCGGGTTCGTTTCGGTCGCTCGGTTCGCATTTTCGTCGCGTAATCGGAAATTTCGCGTAATTAATATCTTTTAAATAAATAGTACTTTAATTTTGTTATTTTGATGAGTTTCAAAATTGTAAAATGTTAATTATTTAATTTAATTAAATTTATTATCGTTCGGGTCGCGTTTTTGTTTCCGTTTCGTCAGATCGCGTCACTTACGCGCGTCTTCGTACAGAGCGCTAACTGTACGAACACGATTGTAAGTTTCACTTTCTGATTTGGTTTTCTAATTATCAGTTATCGTTCAGAACGTTAAACTCACAGATATGTTTGTGTGAATCGTCACCCACGCAAACACGCTGTCAGTTTAATTATTCTAAAAAGACACTGCAATTCTGTTTTGGATTGTTTTTCCTCACTGTCGGACTCAACTGAACATCCTGTTATTACTTTGCTGTTACGTTGAATTGTCGGTCATCTAATTCCTGTCATCTACGGATATCAGATCGCAACCGATTCGTTATTGTTATTCGTTTCAACACTGTTGTTTCCCTTGTGTTGTTGTAATTTCTGTGGTTAAGTTTTCACTTAAACACTTACAACTGTGGTTTGTTTTCTGAGTTCTGTTGTCACGCGACTGTTTACGTACTGTATTTACACACAGTACGTGGTGAAAGTACACGCACTGTACGGTCTTGCCGTACGGTTTAGTACTAGTCGTCACAGTCTCCCCTTGTTAAAGAAATTTCGTCCCGAAATTTAAGTATCTTAATCGGGCTCTACTTTTTCTTTGTTCAGGCGGAGATGCTTTGATATCATGTGTTTCTCATGTTCTCATGCTTATGCAAGTTGTAATTTAGAATCTCCCGCGTCTGTTCGATAAGCTACGGATTCATTTTCAGTCTCTCAACCGTATGATCCGAATTGTTTATGTCCTTGCAAGAACATTGTTCGCATGTGACCTAGTCCTCCTAAAGAGCCTAGGATTTTTGTGTGTGGTCATAATGTGAGCAGACTTGATTTCATTGTCCTCATAAATCCAAGAACATCAAGTCTACTGGAAGTGTAAGGTAGCTTGGCATTGTTTCCATAGCTGTTTGTATACACCCCCATAGTGGTATCTCCTGGTGTTACATAGTTTCATGACTTATAATGTTCACCATGATTCCTTGTACTCGTATGTTATTTCTGTCAGGAGAAGCCTCTCGTTTCTCCCTTTGTTAGAATGGATTCGTATATTGTCAGATAAGACAACATTGACGGACCCAATACTGACACTTATGAATGTATCTCTGTCGTTCATTGTAATGACATGAAAAGGTTTTATTGAATTAGATGACTCCATCCCCATCAAGGACAAAACATCTGTTCCGATGATGATATTGACACCACTCGTGTCCATCACTTTGAATTCTATGGTGTGTGTTTGTTCACTAAAATAAGTGAACACTAAGTTCATGTCACGCAGTGTATGAAATGTTCTAATATTACCCCAATGGTGAGTAAGTTATGAACGAACTCTTATGGGATCAATGATAATCTATGCTAGTATAAATATACATCTGCAAAGATTTTAAATAAAAATGTACCAGTGTTGGTATTGGTGTCAGTGTCTTGGCGTGCAACAGCAGCCCCAATTTGAAATGCACGTCCCCTCGGTGCTTGTCCTCTCGGTAGCACCCTCTTTGGACAGTCTTTCGCATAATGTCCTGGTTCCCCGCAGGTGTAACAGGAAATGCGATCAAGATGTGCAGCGGTTTGTGCCACTGCTTGGTTTGCCCTGTGCTGTGTGGCCTGCCCCTTGCAGAATTTGGCCCAGTGTCCCATTTTTCCACAATGAGTGCATTGCCTGCACCCTGTGCCAGGTTGATGATGATAGTTGCACTTATTGCAGAATGGGGCTGTGCCAGAATAAGAACCACGATTCTGCGGCGGCTGGTTGATCACAGTTTGTTTGGTAGTGGTGGTCGTTGCGAAATTCTTAACGACCTTTCGTTTCTTGTTAGAGGGTTGTTCCGGATCTTCAGTAGTTCCAGTTCCCTTCTTGAGTGCACCAGAGGCAACCATTACATTAGTCAATGAAGCTGATACTGTAACAGCCATCTCTAGTGTGGTTGGGTGGGCGGCAATCACATGCCCCCGGATGCATGGCGGTAGTCCACCGACGTACCGTTCAATCCTCTTCTCGAGTGTTGGCACAATGTCCGGTGCCAAGGTTGCTAGTTCATGAAATCTGGTAGTGAATGCCAGATGTTCAGCACCAATCATCACATGGTTGAGTAGTTCAGTCTCAACCTTCTTGAGTTCGTTCCTCGGGCAAAACTCGCCCCTCAGTAAAGTCTTGAAATCCTCCCAAGGCATCGCCAATGCCTCGTCTCTTCCTCGGGTTTGAACCTGGGCATTCCACCAGGTTAATGCTCGTTTCTCAAACGATCCTGCAGCATATCTCACACGGTGTTGATCAGGACAACCGCTAATGTCGAGAGTTGTTTCCATCTTCTCAATCCATTGGATCAAGCCGACGGCTCCCTCAGTGCCACTGAATGCGGGTGGCTTGCATCCTACAAAATTCTTGTAGGAGTAGTCCTGACTTTGCCGTGTGTTACCACTGCCTTCCCCAGTTGAGTTGGCAGCGTTGTTACTGTTGTTACTGTTGATTCTGTTCATCATCTCGGGAATCACATCCCTCAGTTGGCTTGTCAGCAGGGTCTAGTATCTGAACATTGTTTGAGCCTGGTGGTGGCGAGTGTGGAGGAGGAGGAGGTGGAGGTGGTTGTGTAGGAGAGTCAGGCGGTGTCGGTGTCGATGAGTGTGGAGCTGATCCTTGAGTCAACGGTAGTAGCGGTGGCTGTCTTCTCGGCGGCATTCTGATCATAACCGAAAGAAAATCGGTTAGTGCAGTGATCAGAAGCAGAAGACATATGCAATTAGAATCCTATGTTGTATGTTCACTACATGAGGTCCCTAGGTTATAGTCTAGGCCAAACCGTTTAAGTAATATGACCTATATTTCTCTATAACCATGGCTCTGATACCAATCTGTCACACCCCGGGCCGGCGGGAACGGATCGGGTTTTCCCGTCGGGCGGAAGGTTCCCGGGGCGCGATATCTTGAATGATAATCGAAATGATCAGATTGTTTACATGGCACATGATAAGTAATGAGAAATGCTAACATGACATATGATATAGAATTACAAAGTTAAATTACAATGTTACGTTCATAATTTAACTAAGTAACTCTATCCAAAAGAATCGTGTAGTTTCTATCTTGTAACTGTACAAGATATGCAAAATAGATTCACAATGTCATCAAAATGTATGCATCCAAAAGCAAGCTAGGTCTTCTAAGAGTCCTCTAGCTTAATCACTGATGCTTGTTATCTAGACCTGTCCGTCATCTGAGAAAACATGCGTTTTAAACAAGTCTACACTAGGTTGGTGAGTTCATAAGTTTAGTATTTGAAAACCATTGAATCAAGTCAATCATGTTCACAGCGTTCACACAAGTTGTAATTGATAACTGTATCCCATGTTTCACACAATGTCCTCTCCATGGTTGGATGTACAGATAATGTCTCATCCAGTCAAGCATGCTTATATATAGGGGCATACGAAAGGGTCAAGCCCAGACGCCACCCCACCACATGCTTAACTGCACTCAACACTACCTGTAATACAACGATGGATATCCATTTACTTTCACCCATGATTTCCCGGTATGTTTATTCATTAAGTAAAAAGGAAAGAGACTTAATCGTCTCTGTTAACCATTCCTTACGGAATAGTCGGCATGTAACATAACTCAATGAATAAAGTAAGAGATGAAATCATCTCTGTTAACTAATCCTTACGAATTAGCCGGTGTGTAAAATAACCCATAATTGAATAAAGAGACATAATCTCTGTTAGCTAATCCTTACGGATTAGCCCGGCATGTAATATAACCCAATGATCAAATAAGAAACAAAGTTGTTTCTGTTAGCTATTCCTTACGAATTAGCCCGGCATGTAAGATATCATACTCGATATCTAGAACGAAACCTAACGGTTTCTGTAACTAATCATTCCTGATTAGTCCGGCATGTAAAATAATCCACTGAACAATCAAGAAACGAAATCGTTTCTGTTAGCTATTCCTTACGGGTTAGCCCGGCATGTAAGATATCATACTCGATATCTAGAACGAAACCTAACGGTTTCTGTAACTAATCATTACTGATTAGTCCGGCATGTAGTAAACCCAACTATTGAATAAAGAAACATAATAGTCTCTGTTAGCCATTCCTTACGGATTAGCCCGTCATGTAAGATATCATACTCGATATCTAGAGCGAAACTTAGTAGTTTCTGTAACTGTCAGTACTAACCAGTCCGGTGTGTAAGATATCATACTCGATATCTAGATAGGAACATAATAGTTCCAGTAGCTGTTTCCCCCTGTTCAGCCCGGCGTGTAAAGTGTCCAACTCATGATTTCTAGTTAGAGACATAATAGTCTCAGTAGCTGTCATTTCTGAACAGCCCGGTGTGTAAGATATCCTCCCACGACATCTATTGGAATGAACATGTTTCCTAACTTTTATGAGTGTTATCTATATGATGGATAGCACCTCTCGTGCATGGTGTGATTTCATTTGATTTCCCCAAGTCCCGGTTACTAGTTTTAATGATTTACCCAACTGATCTACCATTGTATAACCGACACACTCTGACGGTTAGGGAATGTGCTCTAAATAGAGTCTTAGTAATTAATGATGGTATATGTATAATATGCCATCCCAAAAGCGTATGTATGTAATATCCTCCTCGATATCACAAATAAATGTTTCAACTGTTATTCCCAAGTTTGCGTGTTCTAGCGGTCTTAACAAAGTGTCATAAGAACATGTCTTATACACAATGTTAGTGATGTGTGAATGATCTTGCTATCATGAAATTATCTTATCATGATGATCATTCTTGTCATTAATAGTTGTTAATGGCATGTTATCCCATGGTTTTCCCCCGTTGTTCTATCGTGTAAGGATAATATGCACGGTTGTAAGATATGTTCTTAACAACTCACATTATCCTATGTGTTAATGTGCCCTGTTTCTAGGTTAGCATGTAGCAACCTAGTTAATTCAGGTATGATAAAGTCAAACAAGCATGCATGTAGTGATTAACGATAATAAAGATAAGCAATTATTATCTAAATCATGAATTAAACAACATGTTAATGTAAACCTTTAAATAAATAACAGTTAAGCATGTTTCTCAGCCCCGAGCTTTGAAATCAGTAAAGATTAAGAAAAGGGGCATATGAACTCACCTTAGGTTTGAAGTGGTTGACTTAGCTTAAAATAAAGAAGACACGCGCGCTTTGTTGTTCTTGAGTGGTTTTCACGTTCCTGTATTGATTTCACGTCGCAAGTAACTTATAAGTATGGGTCGTATTTGGTTTGTGTGCATGTATGTGTCCATCTTAACTTGGTTATCACCAACGAGTGGCGGTCACCATTCGGCCCTTTAATGTGTTAAGTTTGTGAAATATGTTAAGCCCAAAAGTTAATACTTTAATAGTAATGTCATAGTTTCATGCTCGTCATTTTGTTCTTGAAATCCAACTCTAGAGTTGCATGTTTATTAAATAACCCTGAACCATTTTCATAAGTATTTATTGTCTTATCGGTTTTCGATGAATTTAACCCGTACGTTTAATTAAATGTAGGTTGGGTCTATCAATTTCCATGGGCCGAATGTATGTTTTAAGCTTACTTGGGCCATAATGGACTAAACCATTTGCGTGGCCCAAGAACTTTGTTAGTGGGCCGAATATGTGGGCTACAAAATGAATAGCATGGGCTTTAGGTTGGGCCGAACAAAACTGATCCAGTTTATGAGTGGGCCGAAACAGCCAAGATTGGGCTTTAACAAGGGGGGTGGGCCAACCGAAGTGGGCTTGAGCCAATTGATTGTTCACTGGGCCCAATTCAAATACTGTTGGGCCAAAAGTTTGTCTTAAGAGAGATTGGGCCTGGATGACTTATGTGGGCCAGTCTACTGGGCCACTAGGGGCTGTTGGGCCTGTGTGTATACCCTTGCTTGGGCCGTAGCCATTATTCAGAATGTGAGTGTGGGCCTAGAGTTATAACATGGCTGCATGAATTTATTTGGTTCAATATCTGCTGGGTCGATTCTAGTGTAGGCTGAACAAGAGAAATGAGCCCACTGAAATGGGCTGAGTCTGTTGCCTTCTGTGTGGGCCAAGAGGATTTTGTTGGGCCGAACATTCATGCTTTTGGGCTAGGGGAAACACCTTGCTACTGTCTTGGTTGAATGGGTGCTGTTAGGTCGAAAGGGGGCTTCTCATTTGCACCAGACTTTAGGCCGACTGAGAACAACTGACCACCCCACTAGCTTGACCAAATCAGTAAACTAGGGTGGCTCTAGGTCGGATGAAATGGTGGAGCCGATCAAGAAGTGTTGAGTACATAAATGGCTGCCGAATGAGAGTGCTTTGACCGAATGTCAGCCGAATGAACTGGCTTGGCGAATGAGAGTGGCGAAAGGGTTACATCCGGCGAATGAGGGTTGTAGTCGAATGAGGGGGGTCCGACCGAATGTCCAGGTGGCAAGTGAGCTGCTACCCCAACCGCGCGCATGAGGCCATTCGGCCTTGAGTCATTCGACTCTAGGCCTTTCGACCAGTTGCATCTCACTCGGCCACATCAGAGGGTGAGCCTCACATCGCCTCCATTTCAAGTCCTGTGATGTTTTCGAAGATGGTGTGGGTTAGGGGAAAGTCTCACAGCCATAGGGTTCGGGGAAGAGGTTCCTAAACCGGTTAAGGGTTAATGGTTGATCATAGGGTCCAAAAACCCTAATTTTCGCCACTTTGAAAGCTTCATACCTCAAATTTGGTTGAGTTTTACAGCAGATCCCTTGTACTTTCGTGTAGAGGAGATCAATACCTTCGTGTAGGTTCAAAAATGGAGTGATTTGGCCAAGAAATGAGTGAGATATGAGGGAAAGAAGGTGTAGAAAACCCTAAAATGTGGGTGGCCGGATTTTGAGTGTAGGAGAGAGGAGGAGGATGATGGAAATGAGAGAAACACTCATTTATGGGTTTTTTATACCCCGTGTGGTATCCGGGTTCGTTTCGGTCGCTCGGTTCGCATTTTCGTCGCGTAATCGGAAATTTCGCGTAATTAATATCTTTTAAATAAATAGTACTTTAATTTTGTTATTTTGATGAGTTTCAAAATTGTAAAATGTTAATTATTTAATTTAATTAAATTTATTATCGTTCGGGTCGCGTTTTCGTTTCCGTTTCGTCAGATCGCTTCACTTACGCGCGTCTTCGTACAGAGCGCTAACTGTACGAACACGATTGTAAGTTTCACTTTCTGATTTGGTTTTCTAATTATCAGTTATCGTTCAGAACGTTAAACTCACAGATATGTTTGTGTGAATCGTCACCCACGCAAACACGCTGTCAGTTTAATTATTCTAAAACGACACTGCAATTCTGTTTTGGATTGTTTTTCCTCACTGTCGGACTCAACTGAACATCCTGTTATTACTTTGCTGTTACGTTGAATTGTCGGTCATCTAATTCCTGTCATCTACGGATATCAGATCGCAACCGATTCTTTATTGTTATTCGTTTCAACACTGTTGTTTCCCTTGTGTTGTTGTAATTTCTGTGTTTAAGTTTTCACTTAAACACTTACAACTGTGGTTTGTTTTCTGAGTTCTGTTGTCACGCGACTGTTTACGTACTGTATTTACACACAGTACGTGGTGAAAGTACACACACTGTACGGTCTTGCCGTACGGTTTAGTACTAGTCGTCACAGTCTCCCCTTGTTAAAGAAATTTCGTCCCGAAATTTAAGTATCTTAATCGGGCTCTACTTTTTCTTTGTTCAGGCGGAGATGCTTTGATATCATGTGTTTCTCATGTTCTCATGCTTATGCAAGTTGTAATTTAGAATCTCCCGCGTCTGTTCGATAAGCTATGGATTCATTTTCAGTACGTGGTGAAAGTACACGCACTGTACGGTCTTGCCGTACGGTTTAGTACTAGTCGTCACAGGTCACTCTCTTAATCTACTAGTCCACAGAATAGAAGTGGTGAGATAATTAGCAGATACTATCATACTCTTATCACACGTGTCGAAAATGACAGAGTTGGAATAGGCTGACTAAAAATTAAAAGAGTTCTTATAGTCCTCATCCCATAACCATCAACTCATAACCTCATGTTTACCATTACATTGGAATCTCATAGATATAACACACGTGTTCTCAGGGGAATAATATATCTATTCTCTTAAAATTAACTGAAACATGCCCATCGGAATAACACTTATAATTTCCTTAGAATTAATAAATTAACTCAATACGAATAACATGTATTCCTAATAGATTACCGTTGTAATCATAAAGGAATAATAGCCTTATCTCCTACAAATCATATATATCGTATTGTTGTTGTCCCCTAGCGTAAACACGAGAGAGGTCACTCTCTTATTCTACTGGTCCACAGAATAGAAGTGGTGAGATAATTAGCAGACACTATCATACTCTTATCACACGTGTCGAAAATGACAGAGTTGGAATAGGCTGACTAAAAATTAAAAGAGTTCTTATAGTCCTCATCCCATAACCATCAACTCATAACCTCATGTTTACCATTACATTGGAATCTCATAGATATAACACACGTGTTCTCAGGGGAATAATATATCTATTCTCTTAAAATTAACTGAAACATGCCCATCGGACTAACACTTATAATTTCCTTAGAATTAATAAATTAACTCAATAGGAATAACATGTATTCCTCATAGATTACCGTTGTAATAACTAAGAAATAATAGCCTTATCTCCTACAAATCATAGATATCGTATTGTTGTTGTCCCGTAGCGTAAACACGAGAGAGGTCACTCTCTTATTCTACTGGTCCACAGAATAGAAGTGGTGAGATAATTAGCAGACACTATCATACTCTTATCACACGCGTTGAAAATGACAGAGTTGGAATAGGCTGACTAAAAATTAAAAGAGTTCTTATAGTCCTCATCCCATAACCATCAACTCATAAACTCATGTTTACCAATACATTGGAATCTCATAGATATAACACCCTTGTTCTCATAGGAATAATATATCTATTCTCTTAAAATTAACTGAAACATGCCCATCGGAATAATAGTTATAATTTCCATAGAATTAATAAATTAACTCTATATGAATAAGATGTATTCCTCATAAGGATTACCGTTGTAATCACCGAGGAATAATAGTCTTATCTCTTACAAATCATAGATATTGTATTGTTGTTGTCCCGTAGTGTAAACACGAGAGAGGTCACTCTCTCATTCTACTGATCCACAGAACAAAAGTGGTGACATAATTATCAGACACTATCATACTTTTATCACCCGTGTCGAAAATGACAGAGTTGGAATAGGCTGACTAAAATTTAAAAGAGTTCTTATAGTCCTCATCCCATATCCATCAACTCATAACCTCATCTCTACCATTACATTGGAATCTCATGGATATAACACACTTGTTCTCATAGGAATAATATATCTATTCTCTTAAAATTAACTGAAACATGCCCATCGGAATAACAGTTATAATTTCCTTATAATTAATAAATTGACTCAATAGGAATAACATGTATTCCTCATAGATTACCGTTGTAATCACCAAGGAATAATAGTCTTATCTCCTACAAATCATAGATATCGTATTGTTTTTGTCCCGTAGCGTAAACACGAGAGAGGTCACTCTCTTAATCTACGAGTCCACAGAATAGAAGTGGTGAGATAATTAGCAGACACTATCATACTCTTATCACACGTGTCAAAAATGACAGAGTTGGAATAGGCTGACTAAAAATTATAAGAGTTCTTATAGTCCTCATCCCATAACCATCAACTCATAACCTCATGTTTACCATTACATTGGAATCTCACAGATATAACACCCTTGTTCTCCGGGGGATAATATATCTATTCTCCTAAAATTAACTGAAACATGCCCATCGGAATAACACTTATAATTTCCTTAGAATTAATAAATTAACTCAATAGGAATAAAATGTATTCCTCATAGATTACCGTTGTAATCACCGAAGAATAATAGTCTTATCTCTTACAAGTCATAGATATTGCATTGTTGTTGTCCCGTAGCGTAAACACGAGAGAGGTCATTCTCTTATCCTACCGGTCCACAGAATAGAAGTGGTGAGATAATTAGCAGACACTATCAGACTCTTATCACACGTGTCGAAAATGACAGAGTTGGAATAGGCTGACTAAAATTTAAAAGAGTTCTTAAAGTCCTCATCCCATAACCATCAACTCATAACCTCATGTTTACCATTACATTGGAATCTCATGGATATAACACACTTGTTCTCATAGGAATAATATATCTATTCTCTTAAAATTAACTGAAACATGCCCATCGGAATAACAGTTATAATTTCCTTAGAATTAATAAATTGACTCAATAGGAATAACATGTATTCCTCATAGATTACCGTTGTAATCACTAAGGAATAATAGTCTTATCTCCTACAAATCATAGATATCGTATTGTTTTTGTCCCGTAGCGTAAACACGAGAGAGGTCACTCTCTTAATCTACTAGTCCACAGAATAGAAGTGGTGAGATAATTAGCAGACACTATCATACTCTTATCACACGTGTCAAAAATGACAGAGTTGGAATAGGCTGACTAAAAATTATAAGAGTTCTTATAGTCCTCATCCCATAACCATCAACTCATAACCTCATGTTTACCATTACATTGGAATCTCACAGATATAACACCCTTGTTCTCCGGGGGATAATATATCTATTCTCCTAAAATTAACTGAAACATGCCCATCGGAATAACACTTATAATTTCCTTAGAATTAATAAATTAACTCAATAGGAATAAAATGTATTCCTCATAGATTACCGTTGTAATCACCGAAGAATAATAGTCTTATCTCTTACAAGTCATAGATATTGCATTGTTGTTGTCCCGTAGCGTAAACACGAGAGAGGTCATTCTCTTATCCTACCGGTCCACAGAATAGAAGTGGTGAGATAATTAGCAGACACTATCAGACTCTTATCACACGTGTCGAAAATGACAGAGTTGGAATAGGCTGACTATAATTTAAAAGAGTTCTTAAAGTCCTCATCCCATAACCATCAACTCATAACCTCATGTTTACCATTACATTGGAATCTCATGGATATAACACACTTGTTCTCATAGGAATAATATATCTATTCTCTTAAAATTAACTGAAACATGCCCATCGGAATAACAGTTATAATTTCCTTAGAATTAATAAATTGACTCAATAGGAATAACATGTATTCCTCATAGATTACCGTTGTAATCACTAAGGAATAATAGTCTTATCTCCTACAAATCATAGATATCGTATTGTTTTTGTCCCGTAGCGTAAACACGAGAGAGGTCACTCTCTTAATCTACTAGTCCACAGAATAGAAGTGGTGAGATAATTAGCAGACACTATCATACTCTTATCACACGTGTCGAAAATGACAGAGTTGGAATAGGCTGACTAAAAATTAAAAGAGTTCTTATAGTCCTCATCCCATAACCATCAACTCATAACCTCATGTTTACCATTACATTGGAATCTCATAGATATAACACACGTGTTCTCAGGGGAATAATATATCTATTCTCTTAAAATTAACTGAAACATGCCCATCGGAATAACACTTATAATTTCCTTAGAATTAATAAATTGACTCAATAGGAATAACATGTATTCCTCATAGATTACCGTTGTAATCACTAAGGAATAATAGTCTTATCTCCTACAAATCATAGATATCGTATTGTTTTTGTCCCGTAGCGTAAACACGAGAGAGGTCACTCTCTTAATCTACTAGTCCACAGAATAGAAGTGGTGAGATAATTAGCAGACACTATCATACTCTTATCACACGTGTCGAAAATGACAGAGTTGGAATAGGCTGACTAAAAATTAAAAGAGTTCTTATAGTCCTCATCCCATAACCATCAACTCATAACCTCATGTTTACCATTACATTGGAATCTCATAGATATAACACACGTGTTCTCAGGGGAATAATATATCTATTCTCTTAAAATTAACTGAAACATGCCCATCGGAATAACACTTATAATTTCCTTAGAATTAATAAATTAACTCAATACGAATAACATGTATTCCTCATAGATTACCGTTGTAATCACCAAGGAATAATAGCCTTATCGCCTACAAATCATAGATATCGTATTGTTGTTGTCCCGTAGCGTAAACACGAGAGAGGTCACTCTCTTATTCTACTGGTCCACAGAATAGTTGTGGTGAGATAATTAGCAGACATTATCTTACTTTTATCACACGTGTCGAAAATGACAGAGTTGGAATAGACTGACTAAAAATTAAAAGAGTTCTTATAGTCCTCATCCCATAACCATCAACTCATAAACTCATGTTTACCATTACATTGGAATCTCATAGATATAACACACTTGTTCTCATAGGAATAATATATCTATTCTCTTAAAATTAACTGAAACATGCCCATCGGAATAATAGTTATAATTTCCATTGAATTAATAAATTAACTCTATATGAATAAGATGTATTCCTCATAAGGATTACCATTGTAATCACCGAGGAATAATAGTCTTATCTCTTACAAATCATAGATATTGTATCGTTGTTGTCCCGTAGTGTAAACACGAGAGAGGTCGCTCTCTCATTCTACTGATCCACATAATAGAAGTGGTGACATAATTATCAGACACTATCATACTTTTATCACCCGTGTTGAAAATGACAGAGTTGGAATACGCTGACTAAAAATTAAAAGAGTTCTTATAGTCCTCATCCCATAACCATCAACTCATAACCTCATGTTTACCTTTACATTGGAATCTCATGGATATAACACACTTGTTCTCATAAGAATAATAGATCTATTCTCTTAAAATTAACTGAAACATGCCCTTCGGAATAACAATTATAGTTTCCTTAGAATTAATAAATTGACTCAATAGGAATAACATGTATTCCTCATAGATTACCGCTGTAATCACCGAGGAATAATAGTCTTATCTCCTACAAATCATAGATATCGTATTGTTGTTGTCCCGTAGCGTAAACACGAGAGAGGTCACTCTCTTATTCTACCGGTCCACAGAATAGAAGTGGTGAGATAATTAGCAGACACTATCATACTCTTATCGCACGTGTCAAAAATGACAGAGTTGGAATAGGCTGACTAAAAATTATAAGAGTTCTTATAGTCCTCATCCCATAACCATCAACTCATAACCTCATGTTTACCATTACATTGGACTCTCATAGATATAACACACTTGTTCTCCGGGGGATAATATATCTATTCTCTTAAAATTAACTGAAGCAAGCCCATCGGAATAACACTTATAATTTCCTTAGAATTAATAAATTAACTCAATAGGAATAAAATGTATTCCTCATAGATTACCGTTGTAATCACCGAGGAATAATAGTCTTATCTCTTACAAGTCATAGATATTGTATTGTTGTTGTCCCGTAGCGTAAACACGAGAGAGGTCATTCTCTTATCCTACCGGTCCACAGAATAGAAGTGGTGAGATAATTAGCAGACACTATCATACTCTTATCACACGTGTCGAAACTGACAGAGTTGGAATAGGCTGACTAAAATTTAAAAGAGTTCTTATAGTCCTCATCCCATAACCATCAACTCATAACCTCATGTTTACCATTACATTGGAATCTTATAGATATAACACACGTGTTCTCAGGGGAATAATATATCTTTTCTCTTAAAATTAACTGAAACATGCCCTTCGGAATAACAGTTATAATTTCCTTAGAATTAATAAATTGTCTCAATAGGAATAACATGTATTCCTCATAGATTACCGTTGTAATCACCAAGGAATAATAGTCTTATCTCCTACAAATCATAGATATCGTATTGTTTTTGTCCCGTAGCGTAAACACGAGAGAGGTCACTCTCTTATTCTACCGGTCCACAGAATAGAAGTGGTGAGATAATTAGCAGACACTATCATACTCTTATCGCACGTGTCAAAAATGACAGAGTTGGAATAGGCTGACTAAAAATTATAAGAGTTCTTATAGTCCTCATCCCATAACCATCAACTCATAACCTCATGTTTACCATTACATTGGAATCTCATAGATATAACACACTTGTTCTCCGGGGGATAATATATCTATTCTCTTAAAATTAACTGAAACATGCCCATCGGAATAAGACTTATAATTTCCTTAGAATTAATAAATTAACTCAATAGGAATAAAATGTATTCCTCATAGATTACCGTTGTAATCACCGAGGAATAATAGTCTTATCTCTTACAAGTCATAGATAATGTATTGTTGTTGTCCCGTAGCGTAAACACGAGAGAGGTCATTCTCTTATCCTACCAGTCCACAGAATAGAAGTGTTGAGATAATTACCAGACACTATCATACTCTTATCACACGTGTCGAAAATGACAGAGTTGGAATAGGCTGACTAAAAATTAAAAGAGTTCTTGTAGTCCTCATCCCATAACCATCAACTCATAAACTCATGTTTACCATTACATTGGAATGTCATAGATATAACACACTTGTTCTCATAGGAATAATATATCTATTCTCTTAAAATTAACAGAAACATGCCCATCAAAATAAAAGTTATAATTTCCATAGAATTAACAAATTAACTCTATATGAATAACATGTATTCCCCATAAGGATTACCGTTGTAATCACCGAGGAATAATAGTCTTATATCTTACAAATCATAGATATTGTATTGTTGTTGTCCCATAGTGTAAACACGAGAGAGGTCACTCTCTCATTCTACTGATCCGCAGAATAGAAGTGGGGACATAATTATCAGACACTATCATACTTTTATCACTCGTGTCGAAAATGACAGAGTTGGAATAGGCTGACTAAAAATTAAAAGAGTTCTTATAGTCCTCATCCCATAACCATCAACTCATAACCTAATGTTTACCATTACATTGGAATCTCATAGATATAACACACTTGTTCTTAGGGGAATAATATATCTATTCCCTTAAAATTAACTGAAACATGCCCATCGGAATAACAGTTATAAATTCCATAGAATTAATAAATTAACTCAATAGGAATAACATGTATTCCTCATAGATTACCGTTGTAATCACCGAGGAATAATAGTCTTGTCTCTTACAAATCATAGATATTGTATTGTTGTTGTCTCCTAGCGTAAACACGAGAGAGGTCACTCTCTTATCCTACCGGTCCACATAATAGAAGTGGTGAGATAATTAGCAGACACTATCATACTCTTATCACACGTGTCGAAAATGACAGAGTTGGAATAGGCTGACTAAAAATTAAAGGAGTTCTTATAGTCCTCATCCCATAACCTTCAACTCATAAACTCATGTTTACCATTACATTGGAATCTCATAGATATAACACACTTGTTCTCATAGGAATAATATATCTATTCTCTTAAAATTAACTGAAACATGCCCATCGGAATAACAGTTATAATTTCCATATAATTAATAAATTAACTCTATAGGAATAACATGTATTCCTCATAAGGATTACCGTTGTAATCACCGAGGAATAATAGTATTATCTCTTACAAATCATAGATATTCTATTGTTGTTATCCCGTAGTGTAAACACGAGAGAGGTCACTCTCTTATTCTACCGGTCCACAGAATAGAAGTGGTGAGATAATTAGCAGACACTATCATACCCTTATCACACGTGTCGTAAATGATAGAGTTGGAATAGGCTGAGTAAAAATTAAAAGGGTTGTTATAGTCCGCATCCCATAACCATCAACTCATAAACTGATGTTTACCGTTACATTGGAATCTCATAGATATAACACACTTGTTCTCATAGGAATAATATATCTATTCTCTTAAAATTAACTGAAACATGCCCATCGGAATAACAGTTATAATTTCCATAGAATTAATAAATTAACTCTATAGGAATAACATGTATTCCTCATAAGGATTACCGTTGTAATCACCGAGGAATAATAGTCTTATCTCTTACAAATCATAGATATTGTATTGTTGTTGTCCCGTAGTGTAAACACGAGAGAGGTCACTCTCTCATTCTACTGATCCACAGAATAGAACTGGTGACATAATTATCAGACACTATCATACTTTTATCACCCGTGTCGAAAATGGCAGACTTGGAATAAGCTGACTAAAAATTAAAAGAGTTCTTATAGTCCTCATCCCATAACCATCAACTCATAACCTCATGTTTACCATTAAATTGGAATCTCATGGATATAACACACTTGTTCTTATAGGAATAATATATCTATTCTCTTAAAATTAACTGAAACATGCCCATCGGAATAACAGTTATAATTTCCTTAGAATTAATAAATTGACTCAATAGGAATACAATGTATTCCTCATAGATTACCGTTGTAATCACCAAGGAATAATAGTCTTATCTCCTACAAATCATAGATATCGTTTTGTTTTTGTCCCGTAGCGTAAACGCGAGAGAGGTCACTCTCTTATTCTACTGGTCCACAGAATAGAAGTGGTGAGATAATTAGCAGACACTATCATACTCTTATCACACGTGTCGAAAATGACAGAGTTGGAATAGGCTGACTAAAAATTAAAAGAGTTCTTATAGTCCTCATCCCATAACCATCAACTCATAACCTCATGTTTACCATTACATTGGAATCTCATAGATATAACACACTTGTTCTTAGGGGAATAATATATATATTCTGTTAAAGTTAACTGAAACATGCCCATCGAAATAACAGTTATAATTTCCATAGAATTAATAAATTAACTCAATAGGAATAACATGTATTCCTCATAGATTACCGTTGTAATCACAAAGGAATAATAGTCTTATCTCCTACAAATCATAGATATCGTATTGTTTTTGTCCCGTAGCGTAAACACAAGAGAGGTCACTCTCTTAATCTACTAGTCCACAGAATAGAAGTGGTGAGATAATTAGCAGACACTATCATACTCTTATCACACGTCTCGAAAATGACAGAGTTGGAATAGGATGACAAAAAATTAAAAGAGTTCTTATAGTCCTCATCCCATAACCATCAACTCATAACCTCATGTTTACCATTACATTGGAATCTCATAGATATAACACACGTGTTCTCTGGGGAATAGTATATCTATTCTCTTAAAATTAACTAAAACATGCCCATCGGAATAACACTTATAATTTCCTTAGAATTAATAAATTAACTCAATAGGAATAACATGTATTCCTCATAGATTACCGTTGTAATCACCAAGGAACAATAGCCTTATCTCCTACAAATCATAGATATCGTATTGTTGTTGTCCCGTAGCGTAAACACGAGAGAGGTCACTCTCTTATCATACCGGTCCACAGAATAGAAGTGGTGAGATAATTAGCAGACACTATCATACTCTTATCACACGTGTCGAAAATGACAGAGTTGGAATTGGCTGACTAAAAATTAAAGGAGTTCTTATAGTCCTCATCCCATAACCATCAACTCATAAACTCATGTTTACCATTACATTGGAATCTCATAGATATAACACACTTGTTCTCATAGGAATAATATATCTATTCTCTTAAAATTAACTGAAACATGCTGTGACAATTCGCAATTCCAGGTTAGAATTTCGTGTCTTAGTCTTAATTAACTCTTATTATGATTAAATATGTATATACATGTGAATATGTGTATATATGTAAGGGAATTACAAGAAGGAACCAATTACAAAAGGCATTACGCAGAATTGCCGAATTACGCGAAATTGCGATAATAATGACCTAAAACCAAATTCATGGATCCAAAACTAAATAAATATCAATTATACGATGAATTGAAGTGAAATAAGTGATAACATAACTAAATCAAAGAATCTCTAAGTTCAATAAGTCAAATCGCGAAAATCTGTGAAAAGGCAATTCGGTATGCGTAATTGTCAAATTAATGACAACCCGAACTTCCTAACCACATTATATTCCAAATGGGATGTAATTGGGAGTATAATAATGGTGGTTGATCAAATGTAGCAATTCCCGAAGTTACGCGCGAAAAAGCCGAACAAACAATCGCGAAAATGGCAAAACCAATTGAAACCCTAAATCTTTTCACACCTCAACTTCTCTAATCTAGTTTACAGATATTTTGAGCAAAATATCTGAAAATATCTGATAGAAACTTGCAGAGAAAGCTAGAAAATTTATAAAAAGCTTAATTTGACTTTTCAAGTCAAACTTTTCACCCCATTTTCAGCTCAAATTCGACCAGACCAATTTCCTTCACTTCTGAAACCTTAGAACAATTTTAAACATCATTTCTAGCAAATACCAACTGGTGATTGAGGCCAAGATCAACCAAAGCAAGAAATCAATATCAAAAGTTTGGTTTTTTGGTGGATTTTCAAGCCAAATCACAAACATGTAAGTTCTAATCTTTATTCTTGAATCTAATAGCTTTATATAGCTTAAACAAAGGTTAAAAAGCTTTGGTTAAGGGCTGGAAACCAACAGATCTTGAAAACCCATGAAAAGGGCATTTTTGTCCAAAAACCCGATTTTTCAAAATCGTCCAAATCGAGATTTTTCTTCACCAAACTCTAGATATATGTTAAATATTAGGATCTGGAGATTTTGGCCCGGAAAAAAATGTCAAAATATTGATTTGGCCCGCAAAAACCATGTTTTGGCCTGTGTGTCCCGGCCATGCGGCCCAGGCGGCCCCTACGCGGCCTCGCGTCCTGGCCAAGCGGCCTGTGTCCCGGCCTTGCGGCCTTGCGTCTCGGCCATGCGGCTCGTGCGGCCTGTGCGTCTCGACCAGCGGCCCGGGTCGTGGCCCCTATGCGGCCCCATGTGTCTCGGTCGTTACCGGGAACCCTTGGCCAAACGACCAACCGGCTAGCCAAGGCCAAGGCCAAGGCCAGGCCGGCTCGAGCCATTGGCCAGACCACCTAGCCAACACCCCAGACCACCAAGCCACCACCTGACCGCCACCGCCGGCCACCGGACCGCCGCCGGACCGCCGCCTCCGGCCACCGTCGCCGGCCGGAATCCGGCAAACTCCGGCTATTTTTCCGGCGAAAAAGAATATTCCGGCGAATATTCCGGCGAAAAGGAATATTCCGGTGACTTTTCCGGCCAGACCCAAATTTAGTCCGTTTTGCGTTCTGAACTCCGTTTCGCGGTCCGATTCGCAATCCGGTGATCCGATTTTGATAAAAAGGACATATTTTGAATCGATTTCGCGTTCCGGACTCAATTTATCAGTCCGTTTCGCAAGTCGAAAATCTGATGTCAGTCTGGAAACTGATTAAGACTCCGATTATTACACCAAATTCAGTTTTCTCGTCGGTTTTCAATACAAATACCCATTTTCAATCAATTTTGCATTTCGGACTCAGTTTTGCGATCTGTTTCACAATCCGGAAGCCAGATAATCGATTTAGAAGCGTATTGGAGTTCCGATTGTGACCGGAATTCAGTTTTATTATCGGTTTTCAATATAAAAACCTGTTCTTTGTCGATTTTGCGTTCTGGACACAGTTTTATGATCTGTTTTGTAATCTGATAATCAGATTTCAACCCAGAAGTCGATTGAAAATCCGGATTTGAAACAAAAGTTAATTTCTCACCAAATCAAGTACAAACAACTCATCGAACTTTAATAAATTACAGATTTGGAATCCAGGAACTAGCAATACGAACATTGTATTCTGTTTATTGAGTTATATCAACTGAGGTGAGTTCACGAACCCCTTTTACTGTATTTTGGCTTTTGAACTCGGGGAATGAGAAAACATATAAACTCATTTGAAACATCTTGATTATTGTGAAGCTTTGAAATGCTTTTGATACATTTGTGAAACATGAAACCTGATTTGATCAGGTGGAACTCTGAAACGCTTTCGATGCATTTTGTCAAATATGAAACCTGATTTGATCAGGTGGAACTCTGAAACGCTTTTGAAACATTTTGTGAAACATGAAAACGAAAGCGTTGTAAAACATTTGGTTGAAACACGTGACAGTGGGGAGAACACATGACCGAACTTGTCATTATTTCACGGGTTACACATTTGTCGCTAAGTCCCCTATTCTGTAACCGTTAACCGTGGGGGGGGGGCGTGATTATTGAGAATAGATTCTATTTGTGATTGACAATCCTCGCCCGTGGTTCGTAGCTAAAACCACGACTGGATGTCGAGCGGGCGCTCAATAAGGCTAGAACACACAATGTCTTGCGACAAGGACATTGGGAAGGGGCAAACACTGAACTCGTCAGCTCGGTTACGGGAGCCCAGGAGTTATAATTGGACAGTTGGTCGGGAACTAAACACGACATTGTTGGAAGGAACAATGTTCGCACTGGATACCAATGTTTTACACCCAGTTTGGGGACATGAATATTATTTAACTTATTTTATGAAAACATTTGAATTGTTTGGATACATTACATACGTTTTGATAAATAAACTTGTGAACTCACCAGCTATATGCTGATTGTTTTAAAATCATGTTTTCTCAGATGCATAATGATACAGGGGTGGAGCTGGGAGCTCAATCTTTGGAGACCTATTGTGGAGTCTATGAGAGATAGACTCAACAGTGTGATACATAGCATAGTATATATGTGTAATAACATTATATATATGTGTGTGAAACTAAGTTAAAACTATTATTACATTAGGCTTGTGGCTAATGTAGTTGTAACATGGGTTTGTAATATAGAAGCATATGTGTATTTTGTTATTAACAATGACTGTGAAACCTTGAAAGTCACACGGTACGCTTCCGCAACGACAAGGGTGTGACACATGCCCATCGGAATAACTGTAATAATTTACATAGAATTCATAAATTAACTCTATAGGAATAACATGTATTCCTCATAAGGATTACCGTTGTAATCACCGAGGAATAATAGTATTATCTCTTACAAATCATAGATATTCTATTGTTGTTGTCCCGTAGTATAAACACGAGAGAGGTCACTCTGTTATTCTACCGGTCCACAGAATAGAAGTGGTGAGATAATTAGCAGACACTATCATACTCTTATCACACGTGTCGAAAATGACAGAGTTGGAATTGGCTGACTAAAATTTAAAAGAGTTCTTATAGTCCTCATCCCATAACCATCAACTCATAACCTCATTTTTACCATTACATTGGAATCTCATGGATATAACACACTTGTTCTTAGGGGAATAATATATCTATTCTGTTAAAATTAACTGAAACATGCCCATCGGAGTAACACTTATAATTTCCATAGAATTAATAAATTAACTCAATAGGAATAACATGTATTCCTCATAGATTACCGTTGTAATCACAAAGGAATAATAGTCTTATCTCCTACAAATCATAGATATCGTATTGTTTTTGTCCCGTAGCGTAAACACGAGAGAGGTCACTCTCTTAATCTACTAGTCCACAGAATAGAAGTGGTGAGATAATTAGCAGACACTATCATACTCTTATCACACGTGTCGAAAATGACAGAGTTGGAATAGGCTGACAAAAAATTAAAAAAGTTCTTATAGTCCTCATCCCATAACCATCAACTCATAACCTCATGTTTACCATTACATTGGAATCTCATAGATATAACACACGTGTTCTCTGGGGAATAATATATCTATTCTCTTAAAATTAACTGAAACATGCCCATCGGTATAACACTTATAATTTCCTTAGAATTAATAAATTAACTCAGTTGTGCGGAATCCACGGCGCGGTGACGTATGATCAGTTGAATCATGCACAAGTATTGAATAAGAACAACCACAATGGATTACTATGTTTCATAATGTTAAGACAATTGTTCAGTTACAGACAACTATCTACCAAAAGTAAGACAACTACAGACCCAAAATATGGTTACAAAATAAGACTTCAAACAAGACAATTAAACAATCAGGATTTAGTGTGTTTCTAATCCATCCTAGCATGTTTCTTCATCTTGTTCTATCTTAGAATGGTCTCCTTAGTTGTCTCTGAAATGTCTTAAACCTGATTTCCTGAAACACGTGAAAAGTAACTGTCAACTACAGACGTAGTTGGTGAGAACAATAGGTTTAAACATTTGTAAACATGAGTTATATGATATAAGACATAGGTAAGTTAAAGCATCATAAGATTCACACGGATGAGCTGTAACCCAAACTAACATCAAGTAAGAAAATGAGTGTAAACAGTCCAATCACTGTTCGCACGACAGCCGATAATATCAAGTCCCAAACCACGTTTGGAGTTAGATAATACGTCAGCAGTTTTGATAACCATATGACACCAGACCTGCAGTTGACTTTTAAAGGCAAATTTAAAAGCCAACTCCATCCTGGATAAGAAAACCATGACACCAGACCTGCAGTTAGCTTTTAAAACAAATTTAAAAGCTAACTCCATCCTGGATAAGAAACAATGTGTCCGCTTTCCCTTGTTGTGATCACCCAGTACTAACGTTAATGAATATGATACTTGATGGGTTTATAAGTTTGTTTACAACAATGGACACCATGTTTTCTGAATCTTACTTTAACCGGATGTGTTAATGTCTTATTGAAAACCTGGATTTAACTCCACGAGTTGAATCCTTTGTTTATGTAACATGAAATGAATCTCTTGATTTGAATACCATGATGTGAACAACTTGACTTGAATACCATGATGTGATGACCTTGTGTAATAACAAGGTTTATAACAAAAGGGTTTGTAACATCCTTTAAAAGAACATTTGAGTAAAACTGTTATAAAACATTTCAAGAAAACATTATAAAATCCTTTTTAGTAATAAGGGTTTAATAGTAAATAATTCCTTTAAAACAGTTGACAATATTCCTTAAACAGTTGAAGAATCACTTGGATTCATAAGATAAACCTGTAATGTTTATGAATGCACATAAACTGTGCAATGAAACAAGATTGAAATAGCGGTTTTTGATCACGTGTTCCACCCCAAAACAGTTATAAAACAGTAAAAGAGGGGCTAAAGTTCTCACCTGTCTGCAGTAGACTCTGAACTAAACAGTTAGCAAGTAGCAAACAGGACTTCTAATTGTTTCCTATAACATTGTGATCATACATAAGATATAGGATTTATAATTGTATAAACTTTGATTCATTGATTGACTTGTGTTCACTTGAACTTGTTTAACTTGATTACTTGATTGATCATGGGTTCAAGAAACTTATGAAATGCTCTTTGATGCATAATTCTTATGCATAATTGATATTAGTTCATGAATTCGATAGCCATTGATTACCATTTGTTGTGAAAAGATGTTCAATTGATTTCAAATCTTTGTGATTATGAATTGATCTCTCGATTATGTTAAGTTGTCACTTAACCTCTTCGTGATCAATTCACAATATCAAAAATCGAGGCCAACACAATTGGGCCTTAAGCCCATAAACCATGAGGGCTTAATCAAGACCATGGGCCACTTAGGTCAACTAGGGCCCAATTGAACGTGATTTTGGTCAATTGAATGTAGTGTTGGGCCGAAATGGGTCTTGTAAACCAAACGAGTGAGTTATTGGCCCAAGTATATCATCAAGGATAAAATTGGACCAATTATGATCATAATGGATCAACCTAATCCCATTGGACTTGTTTTAACCTATGGGGTTGAATACCATTGCAATTGGGCCGAATATGCTTTGGGTTGGGCCGATAGGAAGGTGGGCTGCCATTTGGGCAGCGAACCTTGTTCCTTTTTCTAAAGGGTTCGGCTGAATTGAGTCCATCATGGTTCGGCTAGAATCATGTCACGCAGGTTCGGGGTTCCTAGATGGTTTGCATGCAAGGTTCGTGAAGCCTACGGTCCTAGCAAGTTTCAACTGTCTAGGGTTCGTGAGAAGATCTGCATAGGTTCGCTGCATGAAATACTTCAACTAGGGTTCGTGATGGCTCATGGGAACCTCTAGGGTTCGGCTATTAGATTCCCGAACCATGCAGGGTTCGGCTGTCCCCAATGGTTCGCCATGACCCTAGAAGGCTCGTGATGCTGACTAGGGTTCGTCGTAAAGAATGGTTCGTGAGATAGCTGGTTCGGCAAAAGGGCTCGTGAGGTCTGCAAGGGTTCGTAGCAGTAGGAGGGTTCGCTGGATCGAGCATGGTTCGCCTGGGATGATGTCGAAGAAGGTTCGTTGCCAAGTAGGGTTCGTGAGATCCTCTAAAGGTTCGACTAACGAACCCTGTAAGTTCGTGGATCTGCATTAGGGTTCGGCCCTGTGCTGTTTGGGATTCGACCCTCGAACCTTCGACGAACCTGTAAAAACTCCATCATCATCATCCTGTTCAGTCGATTCCAGGCCCTTAGCTAAGCTGATCTAACATCTAGAAGGTTGTTATGGCTGCGAAAACCGAAAGAAAAGGCTAGGACCGGCTTTGAATCAAGTTTCAACAACACATTCATGAAAACCCTATTTCCCGAATCTTTCCAAGGCTCATACCTCGTTTTTGGCTGGACAAAGCTGCGTAAATCTTGTACTTTCGTGTAGAGTTTGTCGAGAGCTTCGCGTGGACACCAAGAACACCGAAATCCGTCGAGAAATGAGTGAGTTACGAGCGATTGAAGCTTTGAATTTCTAGAGGGATGAAAGGTTCGCGAGTTTTAGAGAGAGGTGAGGTTGTTGGCTGCATTTATGAAGTAAAATAGCCTTGTTCAAGGCTTTTATAGCCCGGGTGGTATTCGGGTCCGTTTCGGTCGCTCGGTTCGCGTTTTCCGGAACGTAACGCGTATTTTACGCGGTTTTAACTAAAATAGTTATTAAACTCATTTAAATGATGAGTTTCAAAATTGTAAAAATATAAAATAATTAATATAATTATTTTTACTCTTCGTGTGTTGTCGGATCGTTAAACATTCACAATTTACGTGTATACCCGCAATCGCGTACGTTTTCCGATCGTATTAAAATATTTAAAGTCGTTTAATCGTAATTATAAGTTCAACATTCGTATTATTATGGATCGTCACCCATAACTATACTCAGTCTCGCTTACAGATTACGATCTTGGTTGAATTAATTAATTGTTATACTATTCGTCTCATCACTACGCACTAACACTAACCTGTTACACCGAACGCAGTATATGTATAGGGCTCACTCTCGCTGCCCACCACTGTTTCGATATAACAAGTTACTGTTCTTGCTTAGTAAAATCGACTGTAAATAGATAATACATACTTGTTCTCTGATTACTAAGATCCTGTAACACACAAGCACACATTTTGAACATAAGAATCACATTGATGAACTGAACCATGAATAGACACTGTTCTAATACTGTTTACAACTACATGACTATATGCACAAATGTTACACAGGGGAAGGAGGATCTGGTGCTATTGGCAACAATACAGGAGGTGGCAATGGAGCTGTAGGTGGAAATGGTGCTGCAGGAGGTAGTGCGTCTGCTGGAATCATTGGATCTGCATCAAAGGCCTGTTCTTACAAAGATTTCTTGAACTGCCAGCCTCTTAGCTTTAATGGAACCGATGGAGCTATCGCATTGGTCCGATGGTGCGAAAAGATGGAAACGGTGTTCCGTGTTAGTAATTGCCCTGAAGAATGCCGAGTCAAGTATGCCACTTGTACTCTGAATGGAGCAGCTCTTACATGGTGGAACAACCATGTTCAAGGTTTAGGCATTGATGAAGCCTATCAGATTCCCTGGTTGACACTGAAACAAATGATGATGGATGAGTATTGCCCACGAAGTGAGATCCAGAAAATGGAAGAAGAATTCTATAACCTGAAAGTGCAAGGGAGTGACATTGTCAGTTATACTACTAGATTTCATGAGCTGGCACAACTTTGTCCAACGATGGTCACTCCTGAGTACAAGCGAATAGAGCAGTATCTGAAAGGGCTTCCTCCAAGTATTGAAGATATGGTGACTTCTTCTAAGCCAGATACCATTCAAAGTGCAATTCGGTTGGCTCATCGCCTGATTGATCAGGCAGTTCGTCGTGGAACCTTGGGAACAAAGGTACAAGAGGAAAAGCAAAACATTGGTAACAAACGAAAATGGAATAGCAATCCCCCAAATCAAACACAAAAGAAACCGACTCAGGTTAGAGTCAACACTGCTGTCACAACTGATAAGAAATCTTATGTGGGAAAATTTCCCAAGTGTGAAAAATGTGGGTACCATCATGAGGGTGAATGTAGGCCCTTCATGTGTAACAGATGTGGAAGACGTGGACATTTAGCGAGGAATTGTCGAGCTCCTGTACCTACATCGGTGACAGATAGCAACAGGGATAATAGGAGTTGTTTTGAATGCGGAGTAGTAGGTCATCTCAGGAAGAACTGCCCAAAGCTAACAAATCAAGGTGTCAACAATGCTCGAGGTAGGGCCTTTGTTATTGCAGCCGGAGACGCTAAACGAGATCCAAACCTCGTGACGGGTACGTTCTTTGTTAATAATCATTATGCTTCTGTCCTATTTGATACGGGGGCAGATAAGAGCTTTATGTCAACTGAATTTAGCACATTAATTGGAGCCAATCCAACTGCATTACACGATAGATACACAATAGAACTAGCCAACGGAAAACTGATAGAAACTAGAGAGATAATTCAAGGGTGTACCTTACAACTAGGAGATTATGTTTTTGCTATAGATCTTTTATCGGTGAATCTAGGAAGTTTCGACGTGGTTGTCGGAATGGACTGGTTGTCAGAAAACCACGCAGAAATTGTATGTTGTCAGAAGGTGGTTCGTATTCCACTCCCAAGTGGGGAGACTCTCTCAATTCATGGTGAAAAGAGCGGAAAGGCGTTACAAATCATCACCTGTATGAAAGCCCACAAGTACCTACGTAAGGGATGTCAAGCAATATTAGCGCACGTCATGGAAATGAAGTCAAAAGAGAAGCGATTAGAAGATATACTGATTGTAAGAGAGTATCCAGAGGTATTCCCTGAGGATTTGCCAGGACTACCACCTAACAGGAAAGTCGAATTTAGAATTGACTTGGTGCCTGGTGCAGCACCAATAGCTCGATCTCCGTACAGACTAGCCCCATCGGAGATGCAAGAGTTATCTAACCAACTACAAGAGTTACTGGACAAAGGTTTTATAAGACCAAGCTTCTCACCGTGGGGAGCACCCGTTTTATTCGTAAAGAAGAAAGATGGAACCTTTAGAATGTGCATCGATTACCGAGAGTTGAACAAGCTGACGGTCAAGAATCGGTATCCGTTACCAAGGATAGATGATCTATTCGACCAGTTGCAAGGTTCTAGTTTCTATTCAAAGATCGATCTGCGTTCAGGATACCACCAGCTAAGGGTTAAGGACGAGGACGTTCCAATCACTGCTTTTAGAACCCGGTATGGTCATTATGAGTTTTTGGTTATGCCGTTTGGATTGACGAACGCCCCGGCAATTTTTATGGACCTTATGAACAGAGTCTGTAAACCGTACTTGGATAAATTTGTCATTGTGTTCATCGATGATATACTTATTTATTCCAAGACCAAAGAAGATCATGAGCAACACCTAAGGCTTATTTTGGAGTTGTTGAGGGACGA
Source organism: Mikania micrantha (assembly GCA_009363875.1). Classification (NCBI taxonomy): domain Eukaryota; kingdom Viridiplantae; phylum Streptophyta; class Magnoliopsida; order Asterales; family Asteraceae; genus Mikania; species Mikania micrantha. Next base: position 103,856,213 of record CM018693.1, on the reverse strand, counting down.
AAAACTGTATGCCAAGTTTTCCAAATGTGAATTTTGGATGAGAGAAGTACAATTCCTTGGGCATGTAATTAATCAAAAAGGCATACATGTTGATCCTGCCAAGATTGAGGCTATCAAGAATTGGAATGCACCCGAAACCCCGACTGAAGTACGTCAGTTCCTTGGCTTAGCAGGGTATTATAGAAGATTCATTGAAGGTTTCTCCAAGATTGCTTTACCACTAACTACATTGACGCAGAAGGATAAGAAATTTGAATGGAGCAACAAGCAAGAGGCAGCATTTCAATTGTTGAAGCAAAAACTATGCAGTGCACCTATTTTATCACTACCAGAAGGAACAAATGATTTCGTAGTGTACTGTGATGCATCACATCAAGGATTGGGTTGTGTACTGATGCAGAAAGACAAAGTTATTGCATACGCGTCCCGACAGCTCAAAACTCATGAGAAGAACTACACTACGCATGATTTGGAACTAGGAGCTGTAGTGTTCGCACTCAAAATCTGGAGACACTACCTTTATGGTACAAAGTGTACAATTTACACTGATCATAAAAGTCTCCAGCATATTTTCGATCAAAAAGACTTGAATATGAGACAACGTCGTTGGATTGAGTTACTCAATGATTATGATTGCAATATTCGCTATCATCCTGGCAAGGCAAATGTTGTCGCAGATGCTTTGAGCAGGAAAGAACGAACCAAGACATTACGAGTGCGAGCTTTGGGAATGATTATTCAAACAAGTCTTACTGCTCAAATTCAAAATGCCCAACTTGAAGCTCTTAAGAAAGAAAACTTGCAAAATGAATCCTTGCGAGGTTTGGATAAGAAATTTGAGGTCAAGACTGACGGAACTCGCTACTTTGCAAATAGAGTCTGGGTACCAAACATTAGGAACCTAAGGAGCTTAGTAATGGATGAAGCTCATAAGTCTCGATACTCTGTACACCCTGGTTCTGATAAAATGTATCATGACCTCAAGGAGTTTTATTGGTGGCCTAACATGAAGGCTGACATCGCTCTTTATGTTAGCAAATGTCTAACCTGCTCTAAAGTTAAAGCTGAGTATCAAAAACCATCAGGATTGTTACAGCAACCAAAGATTCCACAATGGAAGTGGGATCAAATTACAATGGACTTTGTCACGAAACTACCCAGAACTTCTAGTGGCTATGACACTATCTGGGTAATAGTTGATCGTCTCACAAAGTCTGCACATTTCTTGCCTATGAAAGAAACTGATAAAATGGACAAACTCACGAGACTTTATATCAAGGAAGTAGTTTCTCGACATGGAATTCCAACCTCCATCATCTCTGATCGAGACAGCAAATTCACCTCACGAGTATGGCAGACCCTACATGATGCATTAGGTACTCGTTTGGATATGAGTACAGCATATCACCCTCAAACGGATGGTCAGAGCGAAAGGACTATCCAAACTTTAGAAGACATGCTTCGAGCATGTGTGATTGATTTTGGAAGCAGTTGGGATACACATCTGCCTTTGATCGAATTCTCATACAATAATAGTTATCACACGAGCATCAAGGCAGCACCATTTGAAGCGTTGTACGGTCGTAAATGCCGATCACCTATATGTTGGACCGAGGTTGGTGAAAGTCAACTCACGGGCCCAGAAATCATTCAGGAAACGACAGATAAAATCTTCAAAATTCGAGACAGACTACGAGCCGCACAAGATCGCCAGAAGAGCTACGCTGACGTGAGACGAAAACCATTGTCTTTCCAAGTTGGAGACCGGGTCATGTTGAAGGTCTCACCTTGGAAAGGTGTTGTAAGATTCGGAAAACGTGGCAAATTGAACCCTCGATACATAGGGCCGTTTGAAATCATTGCTAAGGTGGGACCCGTGGCATACAAACTCAAACTACCACCGGAACTCAGTGGGGTGCACGACACATTTCATGTATCGAATCTCAAGAAGTGTTTGTCAGATGAAACGCTTGTGATACCATTGGAAGAAATTCAAATCGATGATCAATTACACTTCATAGAGGAACCGGTGGAAATCATGGATCGAGAAGTAAAACAGTTGAAACAAAGTCATATTCCAATAGTAAAGGTCCGTTGGAATTCAAGGCGAGGACCGGAATTTACCTGGGAACGCGAAGATCAGATGAAACTCAAATACCCCCAACTGTTTGATGACACATCAGTCTTGGGAAGCACAAACCGAATTTCGGGACGAAATTCCAATAACGGGGGGAGACTGTGACAATTCGCAATTCCAGGTTAGAATTTCGTGTCTTAGTCTTAATTAACTCTTATTATGATTAAATATGTATATACATGTGAATATGTGTATATATGTAAGGGAATTACAAGAAGGAACCAATTACAAAAGGCATTACGCAGAATTGCCGAATTACGCGAAATTGCGATAATAATGACCTAAAACCAAATTCATGGATCCAAAACTAAATAAATATCAATTATACGATGAATTGAAGTGAAATAAGTGATAACATAACTAAATCAAAGAATCTCTAAGTTCAATAAGTCAAATCGCGAAAATCTGTGAAAAGGCAATTCGGTATGCGTAATTGTCAAATTAATGACAACCCGAACTTCCTAACCACATTATATTCCAAATGGGATGTAATTGGGAGTATAATAATGGTGGTTGATCAAATGTAGCAATTCCCGAAGTTACGCGCGAAAAAGCCGAACAAACAATCGCGAAAATGGCAAAACCAATTGAAACCCTAAATCTTTTCACACCTCAACTTCTCTAATCTAGTTTACAGATATTTTGAGCAAAATATCTGAAAATATCTGATAGAAACTTGCAGAGAAAGCTAGAAAATTTATAAAAAGCTTAATTTGACTTTTCAAGTCAAACTTTTCACCCCATTTTCAGCTCAAATTCGACCAGACCAATTTCCTTCACTTCTGAAACCTTAGAACAATTTTAAACATCATTTCTAGCAAATACCAACTGGTGATTGAGGCCAAGATCAACCAAAGCAAGAAATCAATATCAAAAGTTTGGTTTTTTGGTGGATTTTCAAGCCAAATCACAAACATGTAAGTTCTAATCTTTATTCTTGAATCTAATAGCTTTATATAGCTTAAACAAAGGTTAAAAAGCTTTGGTTAAGGGCTGGAAACCAACAGATCTTGAAAACCCATGAAAAGGGCATTTTTGTCCAAAAACCCGATTTTTCAAAATCGTCCAAATCGAGATTTTTCTTCACCAAACTCTAGATATATGTTAAATATTAGGATCTGGAGATTTTGGCCCAGAAAAAAATGTCAAAATATTGATTTGGCCCGCAAAAACCATGTTTTGGCCTGTGTGTCCCGGCCATGCGGCCCAGGCGGCCCCTACGCGGCCTCGCGTCCTGGCCAAGCGGCCTGTGTCCCGGCCTTGCGGCCTTGCGTCTCGGCCATGCGGCTCGTGCGGCCTGTGCGTCTCGACCAGCGGCCCGGGTCGTGGCCCCTATGCGGCCCCATGTGTCTCGGTCGTTACCGGGAACCCTTGGCCAAACGACCAACCGGCTAGCCAAGGCCAAGGCCAAGGCCAGGCCGGCTCGAGCCATTGGCCAGACCACCTAGCCAACACCCCAGACCACCAAGCCACCACCTGACCGCCACCGCCGCCGGACCGCCGCCTCCGGCCACCGTCGCCGGCCGGAATCCGGCAAACTCCGGCTATTTTTCCGGCGAAAAAGAATATTCCGGCGAATATTCCGGCGAAAAGGAATATTCCGGTGACTTTTCCGGCCAGACCCAAATTTAGTCCGTTTTGCGTTCTGAACTCCGTTTCGCGGTCCGATTCGCAATCCGGTGATCCGATTTTGATAAAAAGGACATATTTTGAATCGATTTCGCGTTCCGGACTCAATTTATCAGTCCGTTTCGCAAGTCGAAAATCTGATGTCAGTCTGGAAACTGATTAAGACTCCGATTATTACACCAAATTCAGTTTTCTCGTCGGTTTTCAATACAAATACCCATTTTCAATCAATTTTGCATTTCGGACTCAGTTTTGCGATCTGTTTCACAATCCGGAAGCCAGATAATCGATTTAGAAGCGTATTGGAGTTCCGATTGTGACCGGAATTCAGTTTTATTATCGGTTTTCAATATAAAAACCTGTTCTTTGTCGATTTTGCGTTCTGGACACAGTTTTATGATCTGTTTTGTAATCTGATAATCAGATTTCAACCCAGAAGTCGATTGAAAATCCGGATTTGAAACAAAAGTTAATTTCTCACCAAATCAAGTACAAACAACTCATCGAACTTTAATAAATTACAGATTTGGAATCCAGGAACTAGCAATACGAACATTGTATTCTGTTTATTGAGTTATATCAACTGAGGTGAGTTCACGAACCCCTTTTACTGTATTTTGGCTTTTGAACTCGGGGAATGAGAAAACATATAAACTCATTTGAAACATCTTGATTATTGTGAAGCTTTGAAATGCTTTTGATACATTTGTGAAACATGAAACCTGATTTGATCAGGTGGAACTCTGAAACGCTTTCGATGCATTTTGTCAAATATGAAACCTGATTTGATCAGGTGGAACTCTGAAACGCTTTTGAAACATTTTGTGAAACATGAAAACGAAAGCGTTGTAAAACATTTGGTTGAAACACGTGACAGTGGGGAGAACACATGACCGAACTTGTCATTATTTCACGGGTTACACATTTGTCGCTAAGTCCCCTATTCTGTAACCGTTAACCGTGGGGGGGCGTGATTATTGAGAATAGATTCTATTTGTGATTGACAATCCTCGCCCGTGGTTCGTAGCTAAAACCACGACTGGATGTCGAGCGGGCGCTCAATAAGGCTAGAACACACAATGTCTTGCGACAAGGACATTGGGAAGGGGCAAACACTGAACTCGTCAGCTCGGTTACGGGAGCCCAGGAGTTATAATTGGACAGTTGGTCGGGAACTAAACACGACATTGTTGGAAGGAACAATGTTCGCACTGGATACCAATGTTTTACACCCAGTTTGGGGACATGAATATTATTTAACTTATTTTATGAAAACATTTGAATTGTTTGGATACATTACATACGTTTTGATAAATAAACTTGTGAACTCACCAGCTATATGCTGATTGTTTTAAAATCATGTTTTCTCAGATGCATAATGATACAGGGGTGGAGCTGGGAGCTCAATCTTTGGAGACCTATTGTGGAGTCTATGAGAGATAGACTCAACAGTGTGATACATAGCATAGTATATATGTGTAATAACATTATATATATGTGTGTGAAACTAAGTTAAAACTATTATTACATTAGGCTTGTGGCTAATGTAGTTGTAACATGGGTTTGTAATATAGAAGCATATGTGTATTTTGTTATTAACAATGACTGTGAAACCTTGAAAGTCACACGGTACGCTTCCGCAACGACAAGGGTGTGACACATGCCCATCGGAATAACTGTAATAATTTACATAGAATTCATAAATTAACTCTATAGGAATAACATGTATTCCTCATAAGGATTACCGTTGTAATCACCGAGGAATAATAGTATTATCTCTTACAAATCATAGATATTCTATTGTTGTTGTCCCGTAGTATAAACACGAGAGAGGTCACTCTGTTATTCTACCGGTCCACAGAATAGAAGTGGTGAGATAATTAGCAGACACTATCATACTCTTATCACACGTGTCGAAAATGACAGAGTTGGAATTGGCTGACTAAAATTTAAAAGAGTTCTTATAGTCCTCATCCCATAACCATCAACTCATAACCTCATTTTTACCATTACATTGGAATCTCATGGATATAACACACTTGTTCTTAGGGGAATAATATATCTATTCTGTTAAAATTAACTGAAACATGCCCATCGGAGTAACACTTATAATTTCCATAGAATTAATAAATTAACTCAATAGGAATAACATGTATTCCTCATAGATTACCGTTGTAATCACAAAGGAATAATAGTCTTATCTCCTACAAATCATAGATATCGTATTGTTTTTGTCCCGTAGCGTAAACACGAGAGAGGTCACTCTCTTAATCTACTAGTCCACAGAATAGAAGTGGTGAGATAATTAGCAGACACTATCATACTCTTATCACACGTGTCGAAAATGACAGAGTTGGAATAGGCTGACAAAAAATTAAAAAAGTTCTTATAGTCCTCATCCCATAACCATCAACTCATAACCTCATGTTTACCATTACATTGGAATCTCATAGATATAACACACGTGTTCTCTGGGGAATAATATATCTATTCTCTTAAAATTAACTGAAACATGCCCATCGGTATAACACTTATAATTTCCTTAGAATTAATAAATTAACTCAGTTGTGCGGAATCCACGGCGCGGTGACGTATGATCAGTTGAATCATGCACAAGTATTGAATAAGAACAACCACAATGGATTACTATGTTTCATAATGTTAAGACAATTGTTCAGTTACAGACAACTATCTACCAAAAGTAAGACAACTACAGACCCAAAATATGGTTACAAAATAAGACTTCAAACAAGACAATTAAACAATCAGGATTTAGTGTGTTTCTAATCCATCCTAGCATGTTTCTTCATCTTGTTCTATCTTAGAATGGTCTCCTTAGTTGTCTCTGAAATGTCTTAAACCTGATTTCCTGAAACACGTGAAAAGTAACTGTCAACTACAGACGTAGTTGGTGAGAACAATAGGTTTAAACATTTGTAAACATGAGTTATATGATATAAGACATAGGTAAGTTAAAGCATCATAAGATTCACACGGATGAGCTGTAACCCAAACTAACATCAAGTAAGAAAATGAGTGTAAACAGTCCAATCACTGTTCGCACGACAGCCGATAATATCAAGTCCCAAACCACGTTTGGAGTTAGATAATACGTCAGCAGTTTTGATAACCATATGACACCAGACCTGCAGTTGACTTTTAAAGGCAAATTTAAAAGCCAACTCCATCCTGGATAAGAAAACCATGACACCAGACCTGCAGTTAGCTTTTAAAACAAATTTAAAAGCTAACTCCATCCTGGATAAGAAACAATGTGTCCGCTTTCCCTTGTTGTGATCACCCAGTACTAACGTTAATGAATATGATACTTGATGGGTTTATAAGTTTGTTTACAACAATGGACACCATGTTTTCTGAATCTTACTTTAACCGGATGTGTTAATGTCTTATTGAAAACCTGGATTTAACTCCACGAGTTGAATCCTTTGTTTATGTAACATGAAATGAATCTCTTGATTTGAATACCATGATGTGAACAACTTGACTTGAATACCATGATGTGATGACCTTGTGTAATAACAAGGTTTATAACAAAAGGGTTTGTAACATCCTTTAAAAGAACATTTGAGTAAAACTGTTATAAAACATTTCAAGAAAACATTATAAAATCCTTTTTAGTAATAAGGGTTTAATAGTAAATAATTCCTTTAAAACAGTTGACAATATTCCTTAAACAGTTGAAGAATCACTTGGATTCATAAGATAAACCTGTAATGTTTATGAATGCACATAAACTGTGCAATGAAACAAGATTGAAATAGCGGTTTTTGATCACGTGTTCCACCCCAAAACAGTTATAAAACAGTAAAAGAGGGGCTAAAGTTCTCACCTGTCTGCAGTAGACTCTGAACTAAACAGTTAGCAAGTAGCAAACAGGACTTCTAATTGTTTCCTATAACATTGTGATCATACATAAGATATAGGATTTATAATTGTATAAACTTTGATTCATTGATTGACTTGTGTTCACTTGAACTTGTTTAACTTGATTACTTGATTGATCATGGGTTCAAGAAACTTATGAAATGCTCTTTGATGCATAATTCTTATGCATAATTGATATTAGTTCATGAATTCGATAGCCATTGATTACCATTTGTTGTGAAAAGATGTTCAATTGATTTCAAATCTTTGTGATTATGAATTGATCTCTCGATTATGTTAAGTTGTCACTTAACCTCTTCGTGATCAATTCACAATATCAAAAATCGAGGCCAACACAATTGGGCCTTAAGCCCATAAACCATGAGGGCTTAATCAAGACCATGGGCCACTTAGGTCAACTAGGGCCCAATTGAACGTGATTTTGGTCAATTGAATGTAGTGTTGGGCCGAAATGGGTCTTGTAAACCAAACGAGTGAGTTATTGGCCCAAGTATATCATCAAGGATAAAATTGGACCAATTATGATCATAATGGATCAACCTAATCCCATTGGACTTGTTTTAACCTATGGGGTTGAATACCATTGCAATTGGGCCGAATATGCTTTGGGTTGGGCCGATAGGAAGGTGGGCTGCCATTTGGGCAGCGAACCTTGTTCCTTTTTCTAAAGGGTTCGGCTGAATTGAGTCCATCATGGTTCGGCTAGAATCATGTCACGCAGGTTCGGGGTTCCTAGATGGTTTGCATGCAAGGTTCGTGAAGCCTACGGTCCTAGCAAGTTTCAACTGTCTAGGGTTCGTGAGAAGATCTGCATAGGTTCGCTGCATGAAATACTTCAACTAGGGTTCGTGATGGCTCATGGGAACCTCTAGGGTTCGGCTATTAGATTCCCGAACCATGCAGGGTTCGGCTGTCCCCAATGGTTCGCCATGACCCTAGAAGGCTCGTGATGCTGACTAGGGTTCGTCGTAAAGAATGGTTCGTGAGATAGCTGGTTCGGCAAAAGGGCTCGTGAGGTCTGCAAGGGTTCGTAGCAGTAGGAGGGTTCGCTGGATCGAGCATGGTTCGCCTGGGATGATGTCGAAGAAGGTTCGTTGCCAAGTAGGGTTCGTGAGATCCTCTAAAGGTTCGACTAACGAACCCTGTAAGTTCGTGGATCTGCATTAGGGTTCGGCCCTGTGCTGTTTGGGATTCGACCCTCGAACCTTCGACGAACCTGTAAAAACTCCATCATCATCATCCTGTTCAGTCGATTCCAGGCCCTTAGCTAAGCTGATCTAACATCTAGAAGGTTGTTATGGCTGCGAAAACCGAAAGAAAAGGCTAGGACCGGCTTTGAATCAAGTTTCAACAACACATTCATGAAAACCCTATTTCCCGAATCTTTCCAAGGCTCATACCTCGTTTTTGGCTGGACAAAGCTGCGTAAATCTTGTACTTTCGTGTAGAGTTTGTCGAGAGCTTCGCGTGGACACCAAGAACACCGAAATCCGTCGAGAAATGAGTGAGTTACGAGCGATTGAAGCTTTGAATTTCTAGAGGGATGAAAGGTTCGCGAGTTTTAGAGAGAGGTGAGGTTGTTGGCTGCATTTATGAAGTAAAATAGCCTTGTTCAAGGCTTTTATAGCCCGGGTGGTATTCGGGTCCGTTTCGGTCGCTCGGTTCGCGTTTTCCGGAACGTAACGCGTATTTTACGCGGTTTTAACTAAAATAGTTATTAAACTCATTTAAATGATGAGTTTCAAAATTGTAAAAATATAAAATAATTAATATAATTATTTTTACTCTTCGTGTGTTGTCGGATCGTTAAACATTCACAATTTACGTGTATACCCGCAATCGCGTACGTTTTCCGATCGTATTAAAATATTTAAAGTCGTTTAATCGTAATTATAAGTTCAACATTCGTATTATTATGGATCGTCACCCATAACTATACTCAGTCTCGCTTACAGATTACGATCTTGGTTGAATTAATTAATTGTTATACTATTCGTCTCATCACTACGCACTAACACTAACCTGTTACACCGAACGCAGTATATGTATAGGGCTCACTCTCGCTGCCCACCACTGTTTCGATATAACAAGTTACTGTTCTTGCTTAGTAAAATCGACTGTAAATAGATAATACATACTTGTTCTCTGATTACTAAGATCCTGTAACACACAAGCACACATTTTGAACATAAGAATCACATTGATGAACTGAACCATGAATAGACACTGTTCTAATACTGTTTACAACTACATGACTATATGCACAAATGTTACACAGGGGAAGGAGGATCTGGTGCTATTGGCAACAATACAGGAGGTGGCAATGGAGCTGTAGGTGGAAATGGTGCTGCAGGAGGTAGTGCGTCTGCTGGAATCATTGGATCTGCATCAAAGGCCTGTTCTTACAAAGATTTCTTGAACTGCCAGCCTCTTAGCTTTAATGGAACCGATGGAGCTATCGCATTGGTCCGATGGTGCGAAAAGATGGAAACGGTGTTCCGTGTTAGTAATTGCCCTGAAGAATGCCGAGTCAAGTATGCCACTTGTACTCTGAATGGAGCAGCTCTTACATGGTGGAACAACCATGTTCAAGGTTTAGGCATTGATGAAGCCTATCAGATTCCCTGGTTGACACTGAAACAAATGATGATGGATGAGTATTGCCCACGAAGTGAGATCCAGAAAATGGAAGAAGAATTCTATAACCTGAAAGTGCAAGGGAGTGACATTGTCAGTTATACTACTAGATTTCATGAGCTGGCACAACTTTGTCCAACGATGGTCACTCCTGAGTACAAGCGAATAGAGCAGTATCTGAAAGGGCTTCCTCCAAGTATTGAAGATATGGTGACTTCTTCTAAGCCAGATACCATTCAAAGTGCAATTCGGTTGGCTCATCGCCTGATTGATCAGGCAGTTCGTCGTGGAACCTTGGGAACAAAGGTACAAGAGGAAAAGCAAAACATTGGTAACAAACGAAAATGGAATAGCAATCCCCCAAATCAAACACAAAAGAAACCGACTCAGGTTAGAGTCAACACTGCTGTCACAACTGATAAGAAATCTTATGTGGGAAAATTTCCCAAGTGTGAAAAATGTGGGTACCATCATGAGGGTGAATGTAGGCCCTTCATGTGTAACAGATGTGGAAGACGTGGACATTTAGCGAGGAATTGTCGAGCTCCTGTACCTACATCGGTGACAGATAGCAACAGGGATAATAGGAGTTGTTTTGAATGCGGAGTAGTAGGTCATCTCAGGAAGAACTGCCCAAAGCTAACAAATCAAGGTGTCAACAATGCTCGAGGTAGGGCCTTTGTTATTGCAGCCGGAGACGCTAAACGAGATCCAAACCTCGTGACGGGTACGTTCTTTGTTAATAATCATTATGCTTCTGTCCTATTTGATACGGGGGCAGATAAGAGCTTTATGTCAACTGAATTTAGCACATTAATTGGAGCCAATCCAACTGCATTACACGATAGATACACAATAGAACTAGCCAACGGAAAACTGATAGAAACTAGAGAGATAATTCAAGGGTGTACCTTACAACTAGGAGATTATGTTTTTGCTATAGATCTTTTATCGGTGAATCTAGGAAGTTTCGACGTGGTTGTCGGAATGGACTGGTTGTCAGAAAACCACGCAGAAATTGTATGTTGTCAGAAGGTGGTTCGTATTCCACTCCCAAGTGGGGAGACTCTCTCAATTCATGGTGAAAAGAGCGGAAAGGCGTTACAAATCATCACCTGTATGAAAGCCCACAAGTACCTACGTAAGGGATGTCAAGCAATATTAGCGCACGTCATGGAAATGAAGTCAAAAGAGAAGCGATTAGAAGATATACTGATTGTAAGAGAGTATCCAGAGGTATTCCCTGAGGATTTGCCAGGACTACCACCTAACAGGAAAGTCGAATTTAGAATTGACTTGGTGCCTGGTGCAGCACCAATAGCTCGATCTCCGTACAGACTAGCCCCATCGGAGATGCAAGAGTTATCTAACCAACTACAAGAGTTACTGGACAAAGGTTTTATAAGACCAAGCTTCTCACCGTGGGGAGCACCCGTTTTATTCGTAAAGAAGAAAGATGGAACCTTTAGAATGTGCATCGATTACCGAGAGTTGAACAAGCTGACGGTCAAGAATCGGTATCCGTTACCAAGGATAGATGATCTATTCGACCAGTTGCAAGGTTCTAGTTTCTATTCAAAGATCGATCTGCGTTCAGGATACCACCAGCTAAGGGTTAAGGACGAGGACGTTCCAATCACTGCTTTTAGAACCCGGTATGGTCATTATGAGTTTTTGGTTATGCCGTTTGGATTGACGAACGCCCCGGCAATTTTTATGGACCTTATGAACAGAGTCTGTAAACCGTACTTGGATAAATTTGTCATTGTGTTCATCGATGATATACTTATTTATTCCAAGACCAAAGAAGATCATGAGCAACACCTAAGGCTTATTTTGGAGTTGTTGAGGGACGAAAAACTGTATGCCAAGTTTTCCAAATGTGAATTTTGGATGAGAGAAGTACAATTCCTTGGGCATGTAATTAATCAAAAAGGCATACATGTTGATCCTGCCAAGATTGAGGCTATCAAGAATTGGAATGCACCCGAAACCCCGACTGAAGTACGTCAGTTCCTTGGCTTAGCAGGGTATTATAGAAGATTCATTGAAGGTTTCTCCAAGATTGCTTTACCACTAACTACATTGACGCAGAAGGATAAGAAATTTGAATGGAGCAACAAGCAAGAGGCAGCATTTCAATTGTTGAAGCAAAAACTATGCAGTGCACCTATTTTATCACTACCAGAAGGAACAAATGATTTCGTAGTGTACTGTGATGCATCACATCAAGGATTGGGTTGTGTACTGATGCAGAAAGACAAAGTTATTGCATACGCGTCCCGACAGCTCAAAACTCATGAGAAGAACTACACTACGCATGATTTGGAACTAGGAGCTGTAGTGTTCGCACTCAAAATCTGGAGACACTACCTTTATGGTACAAAGTGTACAATTTACACTGATCATAAAAGTCTCCAGCATATTTTCGATCAAAAAGACTTGAATATGAGACAACGTCGTTGGATTGAGTTACTCAATGATTATGATTGCAATATTCGCTATCATCCTGGCAAGGCAAATGTTGTCGCAGATGCTTTGAGCAGGAAAGAACGAACCAAGACATTACGAGTGCGAGCTTTGGGAATGATTATTCAAACAAGTCTTACTGCTCAAATTCAAAATGCCCAACTTGAAGCTCTTAAGAAAGAAAACTTGCAAAATGAATCCTTGCGAGGTTTGGATAAGAAATTTGAGGTCAAGACTGACGGAACTCGCTACTTTGCAAATAGAGTCTGGGTACCAAACATTAGGAACCTAAGGAGCTTAGTAATGGATGAAGCTCATAAGTCTCGATACTCTGTACACCCTGGTTCTGATAAAATGTATCATGACCTCAAGGAGTTTTATTGGTGGCCTAACATGAAGGCTGACATCGCTCTTTATGTTAGCAAATGTCTAACCTGCTCTAAAGTTAAAGCTGAGTATCAAAAACCATCAGGATTGTTACAGCAACCAAAGATTCCACAATGGAAGTGGGATCAAATTACAATGGACTTTGTCACGAAACTACCCAGAACTTCTAGTGGCTATGACACTATCTGGGTAATAGTTGATCGTCTCACAAAGTCTGCACATTTCTTGCCTATGAAAGAAACTGATAAAATGGACAAACTCACGAGACTTTATATCAAGGAAGTAGTTTCTCGACATGGAATTCCAACCTCCATCATCTCTGATCGAGACAGCAAATTCACCTCACGAGTATGGCAGACCCTACATGATGCATTAGGTACTCGTTTGGATATGAGTACAGCATATCACCCTCAAACGGATGGTCAGAGCGAAAGGACTATCCAAACTTTAGAAGACATGCTTCGAGCATGTGTGATTGATTTTGGAAGCAGTTGGGATACACATCTGCCTTTGATCGAATTCTCATACAATAATAGTTATCACACGAGCATCAAGGCAGCACCATTTGAAGCGTTGTACGGTCGTAAATGCCGATCACCTATATGTTGGACCGAGGTTGGTGAAAGTCAACTCACGGGCCCAGAAATCATTCAGGAAACGACAGATAAAATCTTCAAAATTCGAGACAGACTACGAGCCGCACAAGATCGCCAGAAGAGCTACGCTGACGTGAGACGAAAACCATTGTCTTTCCAAGTTGGAGACCGGGTCATGTTGAAGGTCTCACCTTGGAAAGGTGTTGTAAGATTCGGAAAACGTGGCAAATTGAACCCTCGATACATAGGGCCGTTTGAAATCATTGCTAAGGTGGGACCCGTGGCATACAAACTCAAACTACCACCGGAACTCAGTGGGGTGCACGACACATTTCATGTATCGAATCTCAAGAAGTGTTTGTCAGATGAAACGCTTGTGATACCATTGGAAGAAATTCAAATCGATGATCAATTACACTTCATAGAGGAACCGGTGGAAATCATGGATCGAGAAGTAAAACAGTTGAAACAAAGTCATATTCCAATAGTAAAGGTCCGTTGGAATTCAAGGCGAGGACCGGAATTTACCTGGGAACGCGAAGATCAGATGAAACTCAAATACCCCAACTGTTTGATGACACATCAGTCTTGGGAAGCACAAACCGAATTTCGGGACGAAATTCCAATAACGGGGGGAGACTGTGACAATTCGCAATTCCAGGTTAGAATTTCGTGTCTTAGTCTTAATTAACTCTTATTATGATTAAATATGTATATACATGTGAATATGTGTATATATGTAAGGGAATTACAAGAAGGAACCAATTACAAAAGGCATTACGCAGAATTGCCGAATTACGCGAAATTGCGATAATAATGACCTAAAACCAAATTCATGGATCCAAAACTAAATAAATATCAATTATACGATGAATTGAAGTGAAATAAGTGATAACATAACTAAATCAAAGAATCTCTAAGTTCAATAAGTCAAATCGCGAAAATCTGTGAAAAGGCAATTCGGTATGCGTAATTGTCAAATTAATGACAACCCGAACTTCCTAACCACATTATATTCCAAATGGGATGTAATTGGGAGTATAATAATGGTGGTTGATCAAATGTAGCAATTCCCGAAGTTACGCGCGAAAAAGCCGAACAAACAATCGCGAAAATGGCAAAACCAATTGAAACCCTAAATCTTTTCACACCTCAACTTCTCTAATCTAGTTTACAGATATTTTGAGCAAAATATCTGAAAATATCTGATAGAAACTTGCAGAGAAAGCTAGAAAATTTATAAAAAGCTTAATTTGACTTTTCAAGTCAAACTTTTCACCCCATTTTCAGCTCAAATTCGACCAGACCAATTTCCTTCACTTCTGAAACCTTAGAACAATTTTAAACATCATTTCTAGCAAATACCAACTGGTGATTGAGGCCAAGATCAACCAAAGCAAGAAATCAATATCAAAAGTTTGGTTTTTTGGTGGATTTTCAAGCCAAATCACAAACATGTAAGTTCTAATCTTTATTCTTGAATCTAATAGCTTTATATAGCTTAAACAAAGGTTAAAAAGCTTTGGTTAAGGGCTGGAAACCAACAGATCTTGAAAACCCATGAAAAGGGCATTTTTGTCCAAAAACCCGATTTTTCAAAATCGTCCAAATCGAGATTTTTCTTCACCAAACTCTAGATATATGTTAAATATTAGGATCTGGAGATTTTGGCCCAGAAAAAAATGTCAAAATATTGATTTGGCCCGCAAAAACCATGTTTTGGCCTGTGTGTCCCGGCCATGCGGCCCAGGCGGCCCCTACGCGGCCTCGCGTCCTGGCCAAGCGGCCTGTGTCCCGGCCTTGCGGCCTTGCGTCTCGGCCATGCGGCTCGTGCGGCCTGTGCGTCTCGACCAGCGGCCCGGGTCGTGGCCCCTATGCGGCCCCATGTGTCTCGGTCGTTACCGGGAACCCTTGGCCAAACGACCAACCGGCTAGCCAAGGCCAAGGCCAAGGCCAGGCCGGCTCGAGCCATTGGCCAGACCACCTAGCCAACACCCCAGACCACCAAGCCACCACCTGACCGCCACCGCCGCCGGACCGCCGCCTCCGGCCACCGTCGCCGGCCGGAATCCGGCAAACTCCGGCTATTTTTCCGGCGAAAAAGAATATTCCGGCGAATATTCCGGCGAAAAGGAATATTCCGGTGACTTTTCCGGCCAGACCCAAATTTAGTCCGTTTTGCGTTCTGAACTCCGTTTCGCGGTCCGATTCGCAATCCGGTGATCCGATTTTGATAAAAAGGACATATTTTGAATCGATTTCGCGTTCCGGACTCAATTTATCAGTCCGTTTCGCAAGTCGAAAATCTGATGTCAGTCTGGAAACTGATTAAGACTCCGATTATTACACCAAATTCAGTTTTCTCGTCGGTTTTCAATACAAATACCCATTTTCAATCAATTTTGCATTTCGGACTCAGTTTTGCGATCTGTTTCACAATCCGGAAGCCAGATAATCGATTTAGAAGCGTATTGGAGTTCCGATTGTGACCGGAATTCAGTTTTATTATCGGTTTTCAATATAAAAACCTGTTCTTTGTCGATTTTGCGTTCTGGACACAGTTTTATGATCTGTTTTGTAATCTGATAATCAGATTTCAACCCAGAAGTCGATTGAAAATCCGGATTTGAAACAAAAGTTAATTTCTCACCAAATCAAGTACAAACAACTCATCGAACTTTAATAAATTACAGATTTGGAATCCAGGAACTAGCAATACGAACATTGTATTCTGTTTATTGAGTTATATCAACTGAGGTGAGTTCACGAACCCCTTTTACTGTATTTTGGCTTTTGAACTCGGGGAATGAGAAAACATATAAACTCATTTGAAACATCTTGATTATTGTGAAGCTTTGAAATGCTTTTGATACATTTGTGAAACATGAAACCTGATTTGATCAGGTGGAACTCTGAAACGCTTTCGATGCATTTTGTCAAATATGAAACCTGATTTGATCAGGTGGAACTCTGAAACGCTTTTGAAACATTTTGTGAAACATGAAAACGAAAGCGTTGTAAAACATTTGGTTGAAACACGTGACAGTGGGGAGAACACATGACCGAACTTGTCATTATTTCACGGGTTACACATTTGTCGCTAAGTCCCCTATTCTGTAACCGTTAACCGTGGGGGGGCGTGATTATTGAGAATAGATTCTATTTGTGATTGACAATCCTCGCCCGTGGTTCGTAGCTAAAACCACGACTGGATGTCGAGCGGGCGCTCAATAAGGCTAGAACACACAATGTCTTGCGACAAGGACATTGGGAAGGGGCAAACACTGAACTCGTCAGCTCGGTTACGGGAGCCCAGGAGTTATAATTGGACAGTTGGTCGGGAACTAAACACGACATTGTTGGAAGGAACAATGTTCGCACTGGATACCAATGTTTTACACCCAGTTTGGGGACATGAATATTATTTAACTTATTTTATGAAAACATTTGAATTGTTTGGATACATTACATACGTTTTGATAAATAAACTTGTGAACTCACCAGCTATATGCTGATTGTTTTAAAATCATGTTTTCTCAGATGCATAATGATACAGGGGTGGAGCTGGGAGCTCAATCTTTGGAGACCTATTGTGGAGTCTATGAGAGATAGACTCAACAGTGTGATACATAGCATAGTATATATGTGTAATAACATTATATATATGTGTGTGAAACTAAGTTAAAACTATTATTACATTAGGCTTGTGGCTAATGTAGTTGTAACATGGGTTTGTAATATAGAAGCATATGTGTATTTTGTTATTAACAATGACTGTGAAACCTTGAAAGTCACACGGTACGCTTCCGCAACGACAAGGGTGTGACACATGCCCATCGGAATAACTGTAATAATTTACATAGAATTCATAAATTAACTCTATAGGAATAACATGTATTCCTCATAAGGATTACCGTTGTAATCACCGAGGAATAATAGTATTATCTCTTACAAATCATAGATATTCTATTGTTGTTGTCCCGTAGTATAAACACGAGAGAGGTCACTCTGTTATTCTACCGGTCCACAGAATAGAAGTGGTGAGATAATTAGCAGACACTATCATACTCTTATCACACGTGTCGAAAATGACAGAGTTGGAATTGGCTGACTAAAATTTAAAAGAGTTCTTATAGTCCTCATCCCATAACCATCAACTCATAACCTCATTTTTACCATTACATTGGAATCTCATGGATATAACACACTTGTTCTTAGGGGAATAATATATCTATTCTGTTAAAATTAACTGAAACATGCCCATCGGAGTAACACTTATAATTTCCATAGAATTAATAAATTAACTCAATAGGAATAACATGTATTCCTCATAGATTACCGTTGTAATCACAAAGGAATAATAGTCTTATCTCCTACAAATCATAGATATCGTATTGTTTTTGTCCCGTAGCGTAAACACGAGAGAGGTCACTCTCTTAATCTACTAGTCCACAGAATAGAAGTGGTGAGATAATTAGCAGACACTATCATACTCTTATCACACGTGTCGAAAATGACAGAGTTGGAATAGGCTGACAAAAAATTAAAAAAGTTCTTATAGTCCTCATCCCATAACCATCAACTCATAACCTCATGTTTACCATTACATTGGAATCTCATAGATATAACACACGTGTTCTCTGGGGAATAATATATCTATTCTCTTAAAATTAACTGAAACATGCCCATCGGTATAACACTTATAATTTCCTTAGAATTAATAAATTAACTCAATAGGAATAACATGTATTCCTCATAGATTACCGTTGTAATCACCAAGGAATAATAGCCTTATCTCCTACAAATCATAGATATCGTATTGTTGTTGTCCCGTAGCGTAAACACGAGAGAGGACACTCTCTTATCCTACCGGTCCACAGAATAGAAGTGGTGAGATAATTAGCAGACACTATCATACTCTTATCACACGTGTCGAAAATGACAGAGTTGGAATAGGCTGACTAAAAATTAAAGGAGTTCTTATAGTCCTCATCCCATAACCATCAACTCATAAACTCATGTTTACCATTACATTGGAATCTCATAGATATAACACACTTGTTCTCATAGGAATAATATATCTATTCTCTTAAAATTAACTGAAACATGCCCATCGGAATAACAGTTATAATTTCCATAGAATTAATAAATTAACTCTATAGGAATAACATGTATTCCTCATAAGGATTACCGTTGTAATCACCGAGGAATAATAGTATTATCTCTTACAAATCATAGATATTCTATTGTTGTTGTCCCATAGTGTAAACACGAGAGAGGTCACTCTCTTATTCTACCGGTCCAAAGAATAGAAGTGGTGAGATAATCAGCAGACACTATCATACTCTTATCACAAGTGTCGAAAATGACAGAGTTGGAATAGGCTGACTAAAATTTAAAAGAGTTCTTATAGTCCTCATCCCATAACCATCAACTCATAACCTCATGTTTACCATTACATTGGAATCTCATAGATATAACACACGTGTTCTCTGGGGAATAGTATATCTATTCTCTTAAAATTAACTAAAACATGCCCATCGGAATAACACTTATAATTTCCTTAGAATTAATAAATTAACTCAATAGGAATAACATGTATTCCTCATAGATTACCGTTGTAATCACCAAGGAACAATAGCCTTATCTCCTACAAATCATAGATATCGTATTGTTGTTGTCCCGTAGCGTAAACACGAGAGAGGTCACTCTCTTATCATACCGGTCCACAGAATAGAAGTGGTGAGATAATTAGTAGACACTATCATACTCTTATCACACGTGTCGAAAATGACAGAGTTGGAATTGGCTGACTAAAAATTAAAGGAGTTCTTATAGTCCTCATCCCATAACCATCAACTCATAAACTCATGTTTACCATTACATTGGAATCTCATAGATATAACACACTTGTTCTCATAGGAATAATATATCTATTCTCTTAAAATTAATTGAAACATGCCCATCGGAATAACTGTAATAATTTACATAGAATTCATAAATTAACTCTATAGGAATAACATGTATTCCTCATAAGGATTACCGTTGTAATCACCGAGGAATAATAGTATTATCTCTTACAAATCATAGATATTCTATTGTTGTTGTCCCGTAGTATAAACACGAGAGAGGTCACTCTGTTATTCTACCGGTCCACAGAATAGAAGTGGTGAGATAATTAGCAGACACTATCATACTCTTATCACACGTGTCGAAAATGACAGAGTTGGAATTGGCTGACTAAAATTTAAAAGAGTTCTTATAGTCCTCATCCCATAACCATCAACTCATAACCTCATTTTTACCATTACATTGGAATCTCATGGATATAACACACTTGTTCTTAGGGGAATAATATATCTATTCTGTTAAAATTAACTGAAACATGCCCATCGGAGTAACACTTATAATTTCCATAGAATTAATAAATTAACTCAATAGGAATAACATGTATTCCTCATAGATTACCGTTGTAATCACAAAGGAATAATAGTCTTATCTCCTACAAATCATAGATATCGTATTGTTTTTGTCCCGTAGCGTAAACACGAGAGAGGTCACTCTCTTAATCTACTAGTCCACAGAATAGAAGTGGTGAGATAATTAGCAGACACTATCATACTCTTATCACACGTGTCGAAAATGACAGAGTTGGAATAGGCTGACAAAAAATTAAAAAAGTTCTTATAGTCCTCATCCCATAACCATCAACTCATAACCTCATGTTTACCATTACATTGGAATCTCATAGATATAACACACGTGTTCTCTGGGGAATAATATATCTATTCTCTTAAAATTAACTGAAACATGCCCATCGGTATAACACTTATAATTTCCTTAGAATTAATAAATTAACTCAATAGGAATAACATGTATTCCTCATAGATTACCGTTGTAATCACCAAGGAATAATAGCCTTATCTCCTACAAATCATAGATATCGTATTGTTGTTGTCCCGTAGCGTAAACACGAGAGAGGACACTCTCTTATCCTACCGGTCCACAGAATAGAAGTGGTGAGATAATTAGCAGACACTATCATACTCTTATCACACGTGTCGAAAATGACAGAGTTGGAATAGGCTGACTAAAAATTAAAGGAGTTCTTATAGTCCTCATCCCATAACCATCAACTCATAAACTCATGTTTACCATTACATTGGAATCTCATAGATATAACACACTTGTTCTCATAGGAATAATATATCTATTCTCTTAAAATTAACTGAAACATGCCCATCGGAATAACAGTTATAATTTCCATAGAATTAATAAATTAACTCTATAGGAATAACATGTATTCCTCATAAGGATTACCGTTGTAATCACCGAGGAATAATAGTATTATCTCTTACAAATCATAGATATTCTATTGTTGTTGTCCCATAGTGTAAACACGAGAGAGGTCACTCTCTTATTCTACCGGTCCAAAGAATAGAAGTGGTGAGATAATCAGCAGACACTATCATACTCTTATCACAAGTGTCGAAAATGACAGAGTTGGAATAGGCTGACTAAAATTTAAAAGAGTTCTTATAGTCCTCATCCCATAACCATCAACTCATAACCTCATGTTTACCATTACATTGGAATCTCATAGATATAACACACGTGTTCTCTGGGAATAGTATATCTATTCTCTTAAAATTAACTAAAACATGCCCATCGGAATAACACTTATAATTTCCTTAGAATTAATAAATTAACTCAATAGGAATAACATGTATTCCTCATAGATTACCGTTGTAATCACCAAGGAACAATAGCCTTATCTCCTACAAATCATAGATATCGTATTGTTGTTGTCCCGTAGCGTAAACACGAGAGAGGTCACTCTCTTATCATACCGGTCCACAGAATAGAAGTGGTGAGATAATTAGTAGACACTATCATACTCTTATCACACGTGTCGAAAATGACAGAGTTGGAATTGGCTGACTAAAAATTAAAGGAGTTCTTATAGTCCTCATCCCATAACCATCAACTCATAAACTCATGTTTACCATTACATTGGAATCTCATGGATATAACACACTTGTTCTTAGGGGAATAATATATCTATTCTGTTAAAATTAACTGAAACATGCCCATCGGAGTAACACTTATAATTTCCATAGAATTAATAAATTAACTCAATAGGAATAACATGTATTCCTCATAGATTACCGTTGTAATCACAAAGGAATAATAGTCTTATCTCCTACAAATCATAGATATCGTATTGTTTTTGTCCCGTAGCGTAAACACGAGAGAGGTCACTCTCTTAATCTACTAGTCCACAGAATAGAAGTGGTGAGATAATTAGCAGACACTATCATACTCTTATCACACGTGTCGAAAATGACAGAGTTGGAATAGGCTGACAAAAAATTAAAAAAGTTCTTATAGTCCTCATCCCATAACCATCAACTCATAACCTCATGTTTACCATTACATTGGAATCTCATAGATATAACACACTTGTTCTCTGGGGAATAATATATCTATTCTCTTAAAATTAACTGAAACATGCCCATCGGAATAACACTTATAATTTCCTTAGAATTAATAAATTAACTCAATAGGAATAACATGTATTCCTCATAGATTACCGTTGTAATCACCAAGGAATAATAGCCTTATCTCCTACAAATCATAGATATCGTATTGTTGTTGTCCCGTAGCGTAAACACGAGAGAGGACACTCTCTTATCCTACCGGTCCACAGAATAGAAGTGGTGAGATAATTAGCAGACACTATCATACTCTTATCACACGTGTCGAAAATGACAGAGTTGGAATAGGCTGACTAAAAATTAAAGGAGTTCTTATAGTCCTCATCCCATAACCATCAACTCATAAACTCATGTTTACCATTACATTGGAATCTCATAGATATAACACACTTGTTCTCATAGGAATAATATATCTATTCTCTTAAAATTAACTGAAACATGCCCATCGGAATAACAGTTATAATTTCCATAGAATTAATAAATTAACTCTATAGGAATAACATGTATTCCTCATAAGGATTACCGTTGTAATCACCGAGGAATAATAGTATTATCTCTTACAAATCATAGATATTCTATTGTTGTTGTCCCATAGTGTAAACACGAGAGAGGTCACTCTCTTATTCTACCGGTCCAAAGAATAGAAGTGGTGAGATAATCAGCAGACACTATCATACTCTTATCACAAGTGTCGAAAATGACAGAGTTGGAATAGGCTGACTAAAATTTAAAAGAGTTCTTATAGTCCTCATCCCATAACCATCAACTCATAACCTCATGTTTACCATTACATTGGAATCTCATAGATATAACACACGTGTTCTCTGGGGAATAGTATATCTATTCTCTTAAAATTAACTAAAACATGCCCATCGGAATAACACTTATAATTTCCTTAGAATTAATAAATTAACTCAATAGGAATAACATGTATTCCTCATAGATTACCGTTGTAATCACCAAGGAACAATAGCCTTATCTCCTACAAATCATAGATATCGTATTGTTGTTGTCCCGTAGCGTAAACACGAGAGAGGTCACTCTCTTATCATACCGGTCCACAGAATAGAAGTGGTGAGATAATTAGTAGACACTATCATACTCTTATCACACGTGTCGAAAATGACAGAGTTGGAATTGGCTGACTAAAAATTAAAGGAGTTCTTATAGTCCTCATCCCATAACCATCAACTCATAAACTCATGTTTACCATTACATTGGAATCTCATAGATATAACACACTTGTTCTCATAGGAATAATATATCTATTCTCTTAAAATTAATTGAAACATGCCCATCGGAATAACTGTAATAATTTACATAGAATTCATAAATTAACTCTATAGGAATAACATGTATTCCTCATAAGGATTACCGTTGTAATCACCGAGGAATAATAGTATTATCTCTTACAAATCATAGATATTCTATTGTTGTTGTCCCGTAGTGTAAACACGAGAGAGGTCACTCACTTATTCTACCGGTCCACATAAAAGAATTGGTGAGATAATTAGCAGACACTACCATACTCTTATCACGCGTGTCGAAAATGACAGAGTTGGAATAGGCTGACTAAAAATTAAAGGAGTTCTTGTAGTCCTCATCCCATAACCATCAACTCATAAACTTTTGTTTACCATTACATTGGAATCTCATAGATATAACACACTTGTTCTCATAGGAATAATATATCTATTCTCTTAAAATTAACTGAAACATGCCCTTCGGAATAACAATTAGAATTTCCTTAGAATTAATAAATTGACTCAATAGGAATAACATGTATTCCTCATAAATTACCGCTGTAATCACCGAGGAATAATAGCTTATCTCTTACAAATCATAGATATTGTATTGTTGTTGTCCCGTAGTGTAAACACGAGAGAGGTCACTCTCTCATTCTACTGATCCACAGAATAGAAGTGGTGATATAATTATCAGACACTATCATACTTTTATCACCCGTGTCGAAAATGACAGAGTTGGAATAAGCTGACTAAAAATTAAAGGAGTTCTTATAATCCTCATCCCATAACAATCAACTCATAACCTCATGTTTACCATTACATTCGAATCTCATAGATATAACACACTTGTTCTCATAAGAATAATACATCTATTAAAATTAACTGAAACATGCCCTTCGGAATAACAATTATAATTTCCTTAGAACTAATAAATTGACTCAATAGGAATACCATGTATTCCTCATAGATTACCGTTGTAATCACCGAGGAATAATAGTCTTATCTCTTACAAGTCATAGATATTGTATTGTTGTTGTCCCGTAGCGTAAACACAAGAGAGGTCACTCTCTTATCCTACCGGTCCACAAAATAGAAGTGGTGAGATAATTAGCAGACACTATCATACTCATATCACACGTGTCGAAAATGACAGAGTTGGAATAGGCTGACTAAAAATTAAAAGAGTTCTTACAGTCCTCATCCCATAACCATCAACTCATAAACTCATGTTTACCATTACATTGGAATCTCATAGATATAACACACTTGTTCTTAGGGGAATAATATATCTATTCTCTTAAAATTAACTAAAACATGCCCATCGGAATAACATTTATAATTTCCATGGAATTAATAAATTAACTCAATAGGAATAACATGTATTCCTCATAGATTACCGTTGTAATCACCGAGGAATAATAGTCTTATCTCTTACAAATCACAGATATTGTATTGTTGTTGTCTCCTAGCGTAAACACGAGAGAGGTCACTCTCTTATCCTACCGGTCCACATAATAGAAGTGGTGAGATATTTAGCAGACACTATCATACTCATATCACACGTGTCGAAAATAACAGAGTTGGAATAGGCTGACTAAAAATTAAAAGAGTTCTTATAGTCCTCATCCCAAAACCATGAACTCATAAACTCATGTTTACCATTACATTGGATTCTCATAGATATAACACACTTGTTCTCATAAAAATAATATATCTATTCTCTTAAAATTAACTGAAACATGCCCATCGGAATAACAGTTATAATTTCCATAGAATTAATAAATTAACTCTATAGGAATAACATGTATTCCTCATAAGGATTACCGTTGTAATCACTGAGGAATAATAGTATTATCTCTTACAAATCATAGATATTCTATTGTTGTTGTCCCGTAGTGTAAACACGAGAGAGGTCACTCACTTATTCTACCGGTCCACATAATAGAAGTGGTGAGATAATTAGCAGACACTATCATACTCTTATCACACGTGTTGAAAATGACAGAGTTGGAATAGGCTGACTAAAAATTAAAGGAGTTCTTGTAGTCCTCATCCCATAACCATCAACTCATAAACTTATGTTTACCATTACATTGGAATCTCATAGATATAACACACTTGTTCTCATAGGAATAATATATCTATTCTCTTAAAATTAACTGAAACATGCCCTTCGGAATAACAATTATAATTTCCTTAGAATTAATAAATTGACTCAATAGGAATAACATGTATTCCTCATAGATTACCGTTGTAATCACCGAGGAATAATTGTCTTATCTCTTACAAATCATAGATATTGTATTGTTGTTGTCTCCTAGCGTAAACACGAGAGAGGTCACTCTCTTATCCTACCGGTCCACATAATAGAAGTGGTGAGATAATTAGCAGACACTATCATACTCTTATCACACGTGTCGAAAATGACAGAGTTGGAATAGGCTGACTAAAAATTAAAAGAGTTCTTATAGTCCTCATCCCAAAACCATGAACTCATAAACTCATGTCTACCATTACATTGGATTCTCATAGATATAACACACTTGTTCTCATAGGAATAATATATCTATTCTCTTAAAATTAACTGAAACATGCCCATCGGAATAACAGTTATAATTTCCATAGAATTAATAAATTAACTCAATAGGAATAACATGTATTCCTCATAAGGATTACCATTGTAATCACTGAGGAATAATAGTATTACCTCTTACAAATCATAGATATTCTATTGTTGTTGTCCCGTAGTGTAAACACGAGAGAGGTCACTCACTTGTTCTACCGGTCCACATAATAGAAGTGGTGAGATAATTAGCAGACACTATCATACTCTTATCACACGTGTCGAAAATGACAGAGTTGGAATAGGCTGACTAAAAATTAAAGGAATTCTTGTAGTCCTCATCCCATAACCATCAACTCATAAACTTATGTTTACCATTACATTGGAATCTCATAGATATAACACACTTGTTCTCATAGGAATAATATATCTATTCTCTTAAAATTAACTGAAACATGCCCTTTGGAATAACAATTATAATTTCCTTAGAATTAATAAATTGACTCAATAGGAATAACATGTATTCCTCATAGATTACCGTTGTAATCACCGAGGAATAATAGTCTTATCTCTTACAAATCATAGATATTGTATTGTTGTTGTCCCGTAGCGTAGACACGAGAGAGGTCACTCTTTTATCCTACCGGTCCACATAATAGAAATGGTGAGATAATTAGCAGACACTATCATACTCTTATCACACGTGTCGAAAATGACGAAGTTGGAATAGGCTGACTAGAAATTAAAAGAGTTCTTATAGTCCTCATCCCATAACCATCAACTCATAACCTCATGTTTACCATTACATTCGAATATCATAGATATAACACACTAGTTCTCATAAGAATAATACATCTATTCTCTTAAAATTAACTAAAACATGCCCTTCGGAATAACAATTATAATTTCCTTAGAACTAATAAATTGACTCAATAGGAATACCATGTATTCCTCATAGATTACCGTTGTAATCACCGAGGAATAATAGTCTTATCTCTTACAAGTCATAGATATTGTATTGTTGTTATCCCGTAGCGTAAACACGAGAGAGGTCACTCTCTTCTCCTACCGGTCCACAAAATAGAAGTGGTGAGATAATTAGCAGACACTATCATACTCTTATCACACGTGTCGAAAATGACAGAGTTGGAATAGGCTGACTAAAAATTCAAAGAGTTCTTATAGTCCTCATCCCATAACCATCAACTCATAACCTCATGTTTACCATTACATTGGAATCTCATAGATATAACACACTTGTTCTTAGGGGAGTAATATATCTATTCTCTTAAAATTAACTAAAACATGCCCATCGGAATAACAATTATAATTTCCATAGAATTAATAAATTAACTCAATAGGAATAACATGTATTCCTCATAGATTACCGTTGTAATCACCGAGGAATAATAGTCTTATCTCTTGCAAATCATAGATATTGTATTGTTGTTGTCCCGTAGAGTAGTCACGAGAGAGGTCACTCTCTTATCCTACCGGTCCACATAATAGAAATGGTGAGATAATTGGCAGACACTATCATACTCTTATCACACGTGTCGAAAATGACAGAGTTGGAATAGGCTGACTAAAAATTAGAAGAGTTCTTATAGTCCTCATCCCATAACCATCTACTCATAAACTCATGTTTACCATTACATTGGAATCTCATAGATATAACACACTTGTTCTCATAGGAATAATATATCTATTCTCTTAAAATTAACTGAAACATGCCCATCGGAATAACAGTTATAATTTCCATAGAATTAATAAATTAACTCTATAGGAATAACATGTATTCCTCATAAGGATTACCGTTGTAATCACCGAGGAATAATAGTCTTATCTCTAACAAATCATAGATATTGTATAATTGTTGTCCCGTAGTGTAAACACGAGAGAGGTCACTCTATTATTCTACTGATCCACAGAATAGAACTGGTGACATAATTATTAGACACTATCATACTTTTATCACCCGTGTCGAAAATGACAGAGTTGGAATAAGCTGACTAAAAATTAAAAGAGTTCTTATAGTCCTCATCCCATAACCATCAACTCATAACCTCATGTTTACCATTACATTGGAATCTCATGGATATAACACACTTGTTCTCATAGGAATAATATATCTATTCTCTTAAAATTAACTAAAACATGCCCATCGGAATAACAGTTATAATTTCCTTAGAACTAATAAATTGACTCAATAGGAATACCATGTATTCCTCATAGATTACCGTTGTAATCACCGAGGAATAATAGTCTTATCTCCTACAAATCATAGATATCGTATTGTTTTTGTCCCGTAGCGTAAACACGAGAGAGGTCACTCTCTTATTCTACTGGTCCACAGAATAGAAGTGGTGAGATAATTAGCAGACACTATCATACTCTTATCACACGTGTCGAAAATGACAGAGTTGGAATAGGCTGACTAAAAATTAAAAGAGTTCTTACAGTCCTCATCCCATAACCATCAACTCATAAACACATGTTTACCATTACATTGGAATCTCATAGATATAACACACTTGTTCTCATAGAAATAATATATCTATTCTCTTAAAATTAACTGAAACATGCCCATCGGAATAACAGTTATAATTTACATAGAATTAATAAATTAACTCTATAGGAATAAAATGTATTCCTCATAAGGATTACCGTTGTAATCACCGAGGAATAATAGTCTTATCTCTTACAAATCATAGATATTGTATTGTTGTTGTCCCGTAGTGTAAACACGAGAGAGGTCACTCTCTCATTCTACTGTTCCACAGAATAGAACTGGTGACATAATTATCAGACACTATCATACTTTTATCACCCGTGTCGAAAATGACAGAGTTGGAATAAGCTGACTAAAAATTAAAAGAGTTCTTATAGTCCTCATCCCATAACCATCAACTCATAACCTCATGTTTACCATTACATTGGAATCTCATGGGTATAACACACTTGTTCTCATAGGAATAATATATCTATTCTCTTAAAATTAACTGAAACATGCCCATCGGAATAACAGTTATAATTTCCTTAGAATTAATAAATTGACTCAATAGGAATACCATGTATTTCTCATAGATTACCGTTGTAATTACCAAGGAATAATAGTCTTATCTCCTACAAATCATAGATATCTTATTGTTTTTGTTCCGTAGCGTAAACACGAGAG
The DNA here is from genome assembly GCA_009363875.1 of Mikania micrantha. Taxonomy (NCBI): domain Eukaryota; kingdom Viridiplantae; phylum Streptophyta; class Magnoliopsida; order Asterales; family Asteraceae; genus Mikania; species Mikania micrantha. Next base: position 103,826,966 of record CM018693.1, on the reverse strand, counting down.
AGGTCACTCTCTTCTTCTACTGGTCCACAGAATAGAAGTGGTGAAATAATTAGCAGACACTATCATACTCTTATCACACGTGTCGAAAATGACAGAGTTGTAATAGGCTGACTAAAAATTAAAAGAGTCCTTATAGTCCTCATCCCATAACCATCAACTCATAACCTCATGTTTACCATTACATTGGAATCTCATAGATATAACACACTTGTTCTTAGGGGAATAATATATCTATTCTCTTAAAATTAACTGAAACATGCCCATCGGAATAACAGTTATAATTTCCATAGAATTAATAAATTAACTCAATAGGAATAACATGTATTCCTCATAGATTACCGTTGTAATCACCGAGGAATAATTGTCTTTTCTCTTACAAATCATAGATATTGTATTGTTGTTGTCTCCTAGCGTAAACACGAGAGAGGTCACTCTCTTATCCTACCGGTCCACATAATAGAAGTGGTGAGATAATTAGCAGACACTATCATACTCTTATCACACGTGTCGAAAATGACAGAGTTGGAATAGGCTGACTAAAAATTAAAAGAGTTCTTATTGTCCTCATCCCGTAACCATGAACTCATAAACTCATGTTTACCATTACATTGGATTCTCATAGCTATAACACACTTGTTCTCATAGGAATAATATATCTATTCTCTTAAAATTAACTGAAACATGCCCATCGGAATAACAGTTATAATTTCCATAGAATTAATAAATTTACTCTATAGGAATAACATGTATTCCTCATAAGGATTACCGTTGTAATCACTGAGGAATAATAGTATTATCTCTTACAAATCATAGATATTCTATTGTTGTTGTCCCGTAGTGTAAACACGAGAGAGGTCACTCACTTCTTCTACCAGTCCACATAATAGAAGTGGTGAGATAATTAGCAGACACTATCATACTCTTATCACACGTGTCGAAAATGACAGAGTTGGAATATTCTGACTAAAAATTAAAGGAGTTCTTGTAGTCCTCATCCCATAACCATCAACTCATAAACTCATGTTTACCATTACATTGGAATCTCATAGATATAACACACTTGTTCTCATAGGAAAAATATATCTATTCTCTTAAAATTAACTGAAACATGCCCTTCGGAATAACAATTATAATTTCCTTAGAATTAATAAATTGACTCAATAGGAATAACATGTATTCCTCATACATTACCGTTTTAATCACTGAGGAATAATAGCTTATCTCTTACAAATCATATATATTGTATTGTTGTTGTCCCGTAGTGTAAACACGAGAGAGGTCACTCTCTCATTCTACTGATCCACAGAATAGAAGTGGTGACATAATTATCAGACACTATCATACTTTTATCACCCGTGTCAAAAATGACAGAGTTGGAATAAGCTTACTAAAAATTAAAAGAGTTCTTATAGTCCTCATCCCATAACCATCAACTCATAACCTCATGTTTACCATTACATTCGAATCTCATAGACATAACACACTTGTTCTCATAGGAATAATACATCTATTCTCTTAAAATTAACTGAAACATGCCCTTCGGAATAACAATTATAATTTCCTTAGAACTAATAAATTGACTCAATACGAATACCATGTATTCCTCATAGATTACCGTTGTAATCACCGAGGAATAATAGTCTTATCTCTTACAAATCATAGATATTGTATTGTTGTTGTCCCGTAGCGTAAACACGAGAGAGGTCACTCTCTTATCCTACTGGTCCACATAATAGAAATGGTGAGATAGTTAGCAGACAGTATCATACTCTTATCACACGTGTCGAAAATGACAGAGTTGGAATAGGCTGACTAAAAATTAAAAGAGTTCTTATAGTCCTCATCCCATAACCATCAACTCATAAACTCATGTTTACCATTACATTGGAATCTCATAGATATAACACACTTGTTCTCATAAGAATAATATATCTAGTCTCTGAAAATTAACTGAAACATGCCCATCGGAATAACAGTTATAATTTCCATAGAATTAATAAATTAACTCTATAGGAATAACATGTATTCCTCATAAGGATTACCGTTCTAATCACCGAGGAATAATAGTCTTATCTCTTACAAATCATACATATTGTATTGTTGTTGTCCCGTAGAACACGAGATAGGTCACTCTCTCATTCTACTGATCCACAGAATAGAAGTGGTGACATAATTATCAGACACTATCATACTTTTATCACCCGTGTCGAAAATGACAGAGTTGGAATAAGCTGACTAAAAATTCAAAGAGTTCTTATAGTCCTTATCCCATAACCATCAACTCATAACCTCGTGTTTACCATTATATTGGAATCTCATAGATATAACACACTTGTACTTAGGGGAATAATATATCTATTCTCTTAAAATTAACTGAAACATGCCCATCAGAATAACAGTTATAATTTCAATAGAATTAAAAAATTAACTCTATAGGAATAACATGTATTCCTCATAAGGATTACCGTTGTAATCACCGAGGAATAATAGGATTATCTCTTACAAATCATAGATATTCTATTGTTGTTGTCCTGTAGTGTAAACACGAGAGAGGTCACTCTCTTATTCTACCGATCCACAGAATAGAAATGGTGAGATAATTAGCAGACACTCTCATGCTCTTATCACACGTGTTGAAAATGACAAAGTTGGAATAGGCTGGTAAAAATTAAAAGAGTTCTTATTGTCCTCATCCCATAACCATCAACTCATAACCTGATGTTTACCATTACATTGGAATCAAATAGATATAACACACTTGTTCTCATAGGAATAATAGATCTATTCTCTTAAAATTAACTGAAACATGCCCATCGGAATAACATTTATAATTTCCTTAGAATTAATAAATTAACTCAATAGGAATAACATGTATTCCTCATAAGGATTAACTCATTGTCCCGTAGTTGATCACGTGGTAAATAATCGCTTTAATCAATGTGTAAATACGTGATATTAGTGGATTTTGGCCCGAAACACGACTTTGAGTTTGTTTGTGAATTTCAGGTGTGAAGAGTTTAAAGGCATGTTCGGGAGCAAATTGGAGGACTGTAAGAGGTGTCGAGTGCTAAAGAGTGCAAAAACATGGTTTTCGTGAAGCCAAAACTTTGGGGGCGCATAACTGGAGCTAGAAGAAGAGTTACGGGGCCCATAATATATGAAAACTAAGTTTCTCGATGAGACGAGGCTGCCGGTGAAGTCATTCTGGGCATATGATATGCCCAGCCCGGTGTATCATACGGCCAGCGTACCATACGCCTAGTTTTGAGCGTTGGCAGAATCTGGCATGCGTAGGGTAACACTTTGGGCGTACCATATGCCCAGGCCCTGCGTATGGTACGCCGGAGACCGGAAAAGTTAATTTTTTGGCAGATTTTTGTCATATTTAAGCCATGATTCTAGGGTTTTGTGCGGGACTCTTTCCTGGAGAAATTGGGGGCGAAAAAGTGACGAATTTGGGCATGAAAACTCTTCCGAATCCATCCGTAATCGTGGAATCATCACCCGAATCAAGAATCAGCAAGTGATAATGAAGATGTGTGGCTAATTTCTCTTTGTAATTGCTTCCGGGCAATTAGGTTAGTGGATGAACTTTGATTGAATGTTTGAACTTAGGTTTTTGGATTGTTTTCGTTTTGATAACTCGAATTCAATTGTGGTTTGATTGATGTAAACGATTTATTTGTGTTTAAGCATTACGTTTTGACATCAGTGATTCGGTTTTCTTGCATCGTTTACTCATTGGTATTTGGGTGTTGCCTTACATATCTAAATTGATAATTGTGTGAATGAGCCAATCTTAAACGTTTGTTCCATTGTTGTCACCTTGATCAAACCAATTAACAAGATCATGTCTATGTGGTTTCCAACTAAGTTTAACCTAAAATCATTGTGAATCTACTAACCTAAAACCGAAAGTGATTACCTTTTTCTCAATTGTTTTCAAACTCATTAATCATAATTGTTGCTTTGAACATTTCGTTAATTCAAGTTTACATTTTTCTTTGTTTAATTAATTAATAACTTAAAGCTTGGCACTTTCCACTGATTCCCTATGGAGACGACCTTACTTACCCGTGCTATAGTGATAGGTAGTTAAGTCCTTGATTTTATATTGTTTTTGATTGACCTACGACACCTCGATCAAAATGGCGCCGTTGCCGGGGAATCAACGCGCAAAGTGCTAGTTTTGGTTTAGCTTAGTTTAAGTATAATTTTAGTTTGCATTTTCTTTAAAAAAAAAACACAAAAATATTTGATTTTTCTTTCAAGGATTTTTTACTCTGTTTTGTTTATTTTTCAGAATTGCACGAGGTATTCTTTGTTTGTGGTATGCATGTAATTTTTGCAAGCATTGGAGAATCTCCAAAATTTTAATATCATCATGAATTGGGATGATGATGACGATCCATGTATGTGTTGTGGGAGTAAATCTCATTGGATAGAAGACTGTCCCGTGTTCTTAAGAAGATATGAAGCATATCGGGAATGTGAAAGGGATAGCATTATAGGGCAAGGATATATGATGGCAAATTATAAAGATGATGTTGATTCACATTCATTTTTTCTGAACTATGAACCACATTCCCCTTGCCCTCAAGAATACTACCAGTTAAATGTTGGTTACCAAGGATACTCTTATCAACATAAGTATCAATCCGGGGAAACCAGGGTTTGCAACTTCAGGCAAGATTGGGAGTACAACAATTATGAAATGGAGATGGAACCGAGCTTAAGTTATGAAGGGGAATATGATTACCACTACCCTCAGTCGGGATACAAGGAACTTAAAGGGTATAATCATGGTAATTATCAAAGAGGTTCTTACAGTCAAAATGGTTACCAACAAAGACAACAACAAGAGTGTTCAAGAAACTACCAACAACAAAGTCAAAATCAGTATCCTTGTAATCAAGAAAGTGGGTCTTCAGGTGGTAAATTGGGAAATATCCAACGCAATTCTATTATGGATACATTAAAAGACATGAGAAGGGAGAATGAGGTTAGAGACAAAACCATAAGTGCGTTGTTCAAAAAGGTTGGTCATCTAATTGAGGAATTGGCACAAATAAAAGCATCAGATGTGATTATTGATAATAATAATAATACAACCAATATTCCCCCAGTTGTTGAAGAAGTGTCATTAACATTGCTCATTGTTGATGATGAAGTAGAAAATATTACTGACCTTTCGGTGCATGATAGGGGATGCCTACATCAAACAGAAAAGATTACACCTTGTGAGAAACCATTGAATAAGACACTCCCAGTTTATTCAAACCACTTTCCTATAGCTACTATTTCCATCAATATAGTTAAGGAGGGAAGTTTAGGTTCAATGAAGAGACAGGTAAGAAGGGAGGACATGGGTCACGATATTTAGAAGCAGACCCGAATTCATGTAACAGCCATGTCGATTAAGAGGAAAGAAATATGGACATGGCATGTCAATTATCGAGCATACAATGGAAACACAGAAGGAAAATGTGCATTTATGCCATCTTGTGGTTATTTAACATGCACATTAATCATTATTGCAGAAGTATGGACACGAGGTATTGATCATCAATCCTATGTTGGTAACTCAGGAGGAAAGTGTTCAATTCGACCACCATAAGTAATACATGAGGTACGGTCTGGCTGAAGACCTAAAACTTAGCGCTATCTGGGAGGCAACCTAATGAACTTTGTGGGTGTGTTCACTAGAAACCCTCACGAGACTTCACTTGTCCACTCGGGCTACCGAGAGGTTTAAAAGGCTTGTTGCATGCGCTAAATGCAGCTGTGATTCCTATGAAAGGAAGAGCAATGAGCTTTCAGGTTGACATATTCATCATGTGCCTCAGGGCGAAAGACTAAAATTCAAGGGTTGCCAACCACGTTTGCATAACTTATCAGGTGCATGTTTCTTTTTCCTTCCTCACTTTTGTTATGATTTGGTTGATGAGTTAATGTTGGTTTGTAATAAGGATTCTGGTGGATCATCTCATTACCCTCATTCGACACTTGTACTTAGTAGAAAATTTACATTGCGGACAATGTAAGGTTTAAGTGTGGGGATGAAGGGGGATGGAAATTTAGAAAATGGGCAAAATTGAAAATTTTGAATTTTTGTGAAACCTTCAACTGAGCTCAAATGGCTTGAAAATCAGAATTTTCAATGTAAATCATCAACTTTTGACCCGTTAATGTATTGGATTTTGGGTTCTTTGTCATAACTTGTTCTTTAAGTTGCATGATAGTGGTTGTGGCAAGTTTTTCTTAGAAATCATCAAGGGAACAATGACTAATTAGGGGTGACATGATGTATTGTAAGTAACATGAATGTTGTGTGTCGTTAACCTTGTATCCACCATTTTTGTGAGAGTTGAGCCTTAATTGTAATATATTCATATAGTTGGTTGTTTCCGAGTAATACCAAAGTGTCTGCCAAGTTAGAACTTGTGTTGCAATGCATGTTGAGATCGTATGCGAATACTTGCACAGAAATGATAGAGGCATTAGGATAACTCATTGTTTTAACCTTGTTGGTTTGTGCTACCAAACCGTGATAAAATCGCGTAGTTGCCCTGTTGAGCCAACTGCCTGTTATTTGTTAACCCCATTGCATTTGTTAACCCTATTCCACTAACCGAAAATGTCTTGCAAGCTATATTAGTATGAACCATATGGGAAATCCAAGTTGGGCTGTGAAAAAAGAAAAGAAAAGAGAAAAAAAACAGGAAAGAGAAAAAAAAATTGCTGAATATTAGGTCAAAATGACCTTAGTATAAAGCAAGAAAAAGAGTTTTGGTAGTATAATGTTAAATTGTGTTTGCTAGTTTGCGTTAATAAGCTTGGATTTCCATTATTCTTTCATCACTATCAAATCCCTTTACCTACCCGTAACCTTTGCATGTCATTATAATCTGTAACATCAGTGCCGAAAGCATTGCCGGAACAGTGATTTCCACAGTAACTCAGGTACACATTACGAGAAACTATGTTTATGCTATTTACACTTGAGGCTTAACACTAAACTATTATGCGATTGTCTGAAATCTGATTAAAACCTTAGGTTTTAACAGTCATAAACCCATCAGAAAACACATAACTGACACACAAATGCTTGATTTGATGCTTTTATGTATAAACGTATGTGAGGTTAAACAGAACGGAACCATAACGATTGTTGTTACAGAATGCTAAACCGACGAAGTATTCGTATAGGTGATGATCTGTACGAATAAATCTGAAAGTTTAAAGTTCTGAAATGATGACTGGAAAGTAGAAAACAAGAATTAGAAAGCCAAACCATCGTCATGTTCGTTCGAATGACGATTCGAACGAATACGCGCGATGGCGACGCGTTCTGACGAAACGAAAACGATACGAACGATAATAAATTTAAGGAAATATAATATTTCCTATTTTACAATTTTGAAACTCATCAGAAATAAATTAAAAAGAAATTACTTTAAATTTAAATTACGTAAATTCGCGAAAAAAATAACGAAACGCGTAAAAATAACAAATTACGATAAATAATTCAAGAAAATAATATTTAAAATAATTACTAGAAATAACCACTTTCCAAACATTTAAAATAAAATCATTTTATTTAATTACCAAAAACACGCGGATAACGTGCCGGAAACACGACGAAAACGAGAACCGAGAAACCGAAACGCACCCGAATACCCACGGGGTATATAAACATCAAATGACTTCATTTATTTAATTTCTACCATCTCTCTCTCTCACTAAACACTCCCAACCCGTCACCCCTTCTCTCTCTAAGATCCAACACTTCCAAGCATCACATCTCACTCGATTCTTGGTGAAATCACGCGTTCTTGGTGTCCACGCAAAGATCTCGAGCTCGTCAACCAAGAAGTACAACAGATCTGACGATTTACCCAGCCAAAAACGAGGTATGAAGCCACCAAGTTTTTGAGAAATAGGGTTTTCTAGCTTGTCCAACACACATACACTCAATCGGTCATTAGGGCTAACTCTCGAACCTACATCATCTTGAGGGCTTGTTTACACGAAGTAGCAGCTTGGGGATGGCTAAACCAATGGTTTGAAGATGAATGATGGTGATGCACACTTACAGGTTCGTGGGAACCAACCCAGCCGAACCTGTCTCCTTTTCGCGAACCCCCTCATCACCAGCGAACCGGGGCTAGATGACCGCCGAACCTTGCATCGCACCACCTACCACCGAACACAAAAGACCCTTGCAACACGTAGAACACAAAAGTACAACGGATCTAAGCTTAGATCCAACTGATTTGAGGTAAGATCCATGTGTTGGTTCGATTTTAAGGGTTGAAAACCCTGAAAATCGATTTCCTCTAGAACCCAGTTAAACCTATGTCAAACCTTAGGGAAAACACCACACAATTATGCTAGAATGATGTAGGAACAATCCTTATGTCCATGCCTAACTAACCTGCTCGAAATGGGGGCTGCCCTTGATTCAGTAGTTGATGGCCGAATGGGTTTCCCACAGCTCGTCGAATGGGCCTGCTTCCACATTCGGCCGAATGACCTTCTGCCGAGCCAAGTCCCATTCGCTGTACCAGCCTACATTCTTTCGGCCAACCACATTCGCCCCTAACCTTCATTCGAGCGGGGTTGAGCCATTCGACCATTTCACATTCGATCGGCTCTCCTATTCGGCTAATGGCCATTCTCTCGACCTGGACTCATACTCCCCAACCCTATTCGGCCCAGTTGCTTCGGACCATGCTCATACGGCAATCCTAATTCAGCCCACGTCACTTGGGTTGAACACATGGGCTAGAGTTGGTATAAGCATGCATGGAGAAATATCATTTGTGTGTATGCATGTCGTTATGTGTGCATGGAAACTATATGAAGTGTTAAACTATAACTTGTTGAAAGAACCCTTATTCTATGATGCATGAGTTGATTTCATGTGGTCGCATGGGAAGGATTACGTGGAACATACACGAATGGGACAAGATCATGTGTGTGCATGGATTCATCATGGGTGGGTACATGGGAACATTAGGGTTACATGGCATGCACTCAAGCAAAGGATATCTAAAGAACACACATAGAGTTAACAAGGAATCAAGAATTAGAGTTTTGAATAACAAGAGCTTTCTTGGAACACATTAAAATCTAAACAAGAGTTTTAACGTCATTTGAGTTCAAAACACTTGGAGATCCACAGAAAATCAAAGACCAAGATCTAGGGTTATGGTGTTGATTTAACCATTAACACCTAATACCTAGACATTTCATGGAAATGTATAACTACCGTAGGTAGTTCAGTTGAACTATCTAGGATGGATTATACACTTAAACGATCAAGGAATCATAAACGATCAAGATCTAGTAAAGGGCCAAGGTTAATCATTTAAGATTAATCTAAACCCATCATGATAACTATATTTTCTTAAGTTAATAATGTTTTTTTTTTAATAAAGAAATTTTTTTATAAATCTCAATAAATTAAATAAAAGGTTCTAACACTTAAAAGTTTGATTAAATTGAAATAAATTGAAAACATTTTAATTAAAGACTTCTAACTAGTGAAGTGGGATCAGGGTTAATTTTGGATAATGTTGTAGACTGAATAGAAGGAGTTAGAGAAACACACTAGTAATTTAGGACACTTAGTTGCACACCGAGACCAAAGCCTTAGTTACAACGTCTATTATAAACACTTATCGTATTCGAATCTCTTAAATCAACCCAGGTGCTAAAGATACATAAGCAACAGTCAAAGAGCGCGCATTATCTGTTGTGATTCATTTGCATAGCAACACAGGTGAGTTCATTGCCCCTTTTCTAAACGTTTTTGTTTTAAAACGCGGGGCTGAGAAGCATGCGTAAACTGTTTTAATTAAATTGTTTACTTAAATGCTTTTAAATTGTATATGTTTAACATGTATAACTGTTTATTTTAGACTTTGTCTAGGTAAATTTTTTATTGGATTTAAAACAAGTTATCTATTCATCATTGAGTAAATAACTTTGTAAATCAAAGAACTAATTTCAAAGAACTATTTTCAAAGAACTAAAGATCTAAAACAAAGTACTATTTTCAAAGATCTATTTCAAAGAACTAACGGTCTATTTCAAAGAACTATTTCAAGAGGGTGTTGTCAAAGAACTAACGATCTAACGAACTATTTGCAAAGAACTATTTTGAGGAACATCTGGGAAATATTCAAAGATAGCATGTGAACGGTCAATAACGGTCAAGAACGGTCAATAAAATCTTATTACTCAAAAGATGTCCTAGCTAGACTGATTGAGTATAGGTCGCATGCTTGTTGATATTTACAGATCTCCTTTACTACTAAGTACCTGATTGCTATACTAGTCTACTCGAGTATGACCAAGGCCCAAATATTAGGACTTAGATTTTATTAAATGTTTAATTATTTATTTAATTAAGCATTTATTTCACTGTTTGTACAATTATTGTGGTTGATCATATTTTGTGACAAATTTAAGAAATCAATAGAGATTTCAAATCGTTGTATTTAGAGGAACAAAGAACTGAAGGACAAATGGGTTAATGGTAGGGGTAAAATGCTTAATTATCATTAACAACAATGTCCTATGTGGATTAGTATGTGGTGGGACGGCGTCTGGGCGGGTTGTAGGCTCGACTCAGGGGTATGCCCTATATATAAGCATACCGATCTGGATGATACATGTGATGTTAATGAGGTTAAGGTTCTTACCCGAGAGTTTAACAAATGCTTTGAGAGCATATTAGAACTATAGTGGAATGGAAGTGTATGGTAGGTAAAAATGCTTAATTATCATTAACAACAGTGTCATATGCGCATTAGTATGTGGTGGGACGGCGTCTGGGCGGGTTTTAGGCTCGACTCAGGGGTATGCCCTATATATAAGCATACCGATGTAGATATTACATGTGGAGTTAATGAGGTTAGGGTTTTTACCGAAGAAGGTTTTCAAATCATTTTCAAATACTAAACTATATGAACTCACCAACCATGTGTTGACTTGGTCTTTTTGCATGACTTCTCAGGTGACGAACAGGTGAATTAGGAAGCGTATGCTTTTGAACTAGGACTGTAGATAGAAGACCTAGCATTTTTGGAGCTGCATACTTTTGGAACATCATTATACAATTATTTTGTATATATTGTATTGTTACAAGATAGAAACTTTATAATGTTTATGGTAGATTTACACTGTTAAATTATAAACGATACTGATGTAATTTAACTTTGTAATTCTATTCTATTTAGCATTTTCTCATTTATATCATGTGCAACGTAAACAATCTGATCATCATGATTATCACTCACGATATCGCGCCCCGGGAACCTTCCGCTTGACGGGGAACACGATCCAACCCCGCCGGCTCGGGGTGTGACAGATTGGTATCAGAGCCATGGTTATAGAGAAATATAGGTCACGTATTTAAACGGTTTGGCCTAGACTATAACCTAGGGACCCTGCATGTTCAGAACACATGACTTAAGACTTTACTTGCATATTGTCTTCTGTATTCGATCATTGCACTAACCAATAACTTTATTGGTTATGATCAGAATGCCGCCGAGAAGAAAAACTCCCTAATTACCACCACATGGTTTGGCTCCACACTCTTCGACACCATCACCATCTGATTCACCACCGCCACCTCCTCCACCTCCTCCTCCTCCTCCTCCACTGCTAACCCAATCATCTGGCCCAAGCACAACCCCAATGTTGGATCCTGCCACTATTGCATTGGTGACCTTTTTGAGCAGTCAGATGACCAGTCAGATGAAGGAAGCGCTACCGGAAATGTTCAGCCATTTCCATAACGAGATCAACAATACTGGCAATTCATCAGGAGAAGCCAGTGGGAACACTGGTGGTACTTCAAACCACTCCTACAAGTCCTTCATGGGATGTAAACCACCCAGTTTTAGTTGGTCTGAAGGAGCCGTTGGATTAATCCAATGGATAGAAAAGATTGAAGCCACTCTGGATCTCTACAGTTGTCCAGAGCATCACAAGGTTCGCTACTCTGCTGGAACATTCAACAAGCGAGCCTTGACTTGGTGGAATGGTCAAGTTAATGCAAGAGGAAGAGATGAAGCTATGGCGATGCCATGGGAGGATTTCAAGACTCTACTGAGGACAGAGTTTCGCCCCAAGAACGAGCTACAAAGATTGGAAGTGGAATTGTCTAACCATGTGATGAAAGGGGCAGACCACATAGGATATACTACTCGTTACCACGACTTGGTTGCTTTGATGCCGGATATGGTACCGACTTTGGAGAAACGGATTAACAGGTATGTATGTGGGTTACCAATATACATACAAGGATTAGTGGTTTCTGCAAACCCTGTCACATTGGAGTCTGCGGTGAGTTTATCTGGGAAACTCACGGATATGATCGAAGCCTCAGGAGTTTTAAAGAAAGACGCTGACTCCGGCAAGAATACAGCAGAGCCGTCAAAGAAATCTCACCATCATTAGAAGAAGAAACAAAAGGTCATCAAGAACTACACTATGGCCACACCTCTCCAACAAATAGCAGCTGCACCCCAGAACCCCAACAAAAGACCCTACACTGGTACATATCCTTTATGTGCCAAGTGTCAATACCATCATGCTGCTAACACCCCTTGCAAGCAATGCACTGGGTGTGGAAGAATGGGCCATTGGGTTCAATATTGTCGGATGACTCCAAATCAAGCAGTCAACAATGCTGCTTTAGCTCTCCCTCCTCCAGCTAATCAGAACAAAGGTGGATGCTATAACTGTGGCGAACAGGGCCACTTTGCTGAGAACTGCCCAAAGAAGACACAACAAGCAGTGCAAGCACCCCGTGGAAGAGCTTTTGTCATAGGAGCTCCAGCTCCACGCCAAGACCCGAACGTGGTCACTGGTACATTTCTCTTACATGACTTTTATGCATCTGTTCTATTTGACACTAGTGCGGATCAGAGTTTTATCTCTGCCGATTTTGCATGCCAACTAGATTCTATAGAGGAACAGTTAGACTCCCCTTATATCATAGAAGTAGCTAACGGGAAACAGATCACAGTTAGTACAGTATACCGGAACTGCCCATTGACACTTAATGGTCATACATTCACCATCGATTTGATACCGATGGAGTTGGGTAGTTTTGACATCATTGTTGGAATGGATTGGCTTTCTTCTAACCGAGTGGAAGTCATCTGTTCTGAAAAGCTTCTTCGAGTTCCATTGCCAGATGATCGAGTATTGGTAGTCAAAGGGGATCAAGCAAAATGAAGTGTCAAAATCATTTCTAGCATAAAGGCACGTAAGTGTTTACAGAAGCAGTGTGTAGTTTTCCTAGCTCACGTAGTGGAAAAGGAGAAAGACAAGAAAAAGATAGAAGATGTACTAGTAGTGAAAGAGTATCAAGAAGTATTTCCTAAAGACCTACCAGGTTTGCCACCTGTACGACCGGTAGAGTTCCGAATTGACTTAGTTCCTGGAGCAACTCCTGTTGCTAAATCTCCTTACAGGTTAGCACCTTCAGAGATGCAGGAATTGTCAAACCAGTTACAGGAGCTACTTGACAAGGGATTCATCAGACCAAGCTACTCACCTTGGGGAGCTTCGGTCTTGTTCGTGAAGAAGAAAAACGGATCGTTTCGGATGTGCATCGATTATCAGGAACTGAACAAGTTGACTATCAAGAATCGATATCCATTGCCGAGGATTGATGACTTGTTTGATCAGTTACAAGGAGCACAGCACTTCTCGAAGATCGATCTATGGTCCGGGTATCATCAGCTTAGAGTTCAAGATGAGGACATACCGAATACGGCATTCCGAACCAGATACGGGCATTACGAATTCATGGTGATGCCTTTCGGATTGACCAATGCACCGGCGGTTTTCATGGATCTCATGAACAGAGTGTGCAAGCCATATTTGGATCAGTTTGTTATTGTTTTTATCGATGACATCCTGATTTATTCGAAGAGTAAAGCTGAACACGAGGAACACCTCAGGAAAATCTTGGAGCTATTGAAAGGGCAGAAACTTTATGCCAAATTCTCTAAGTCTGAATTCTTGCTAAGAGAAGTTCAATTTCTGGGTCATGAAGTCAACAGCGAGGGAATACACGTAGATCCCGCCAAGATTGAAGCGATAAAGAACTGGGACACTCCGAAGACACCGACGGAGATACGGTCTTTTCTGGGTTTAGCAGTTTATTATAGAAGGTTTATCTCAAACTTTTCTAAGATAGCTTTGCCTCTCACTAAATTAACTCAGAAGAGTGAACCGTTTGTCTGGGAGCAACAACAAGAAGATGCTTTTCAGACTTTGAAACAGAAGTTGTGTGATGCTCCAATTCTATCTCTCCCAGAAGGATGTGATGACTTTGTTGTTTACTGTGATGCCTCCCATCAGGGACTCGGTTGTGTACTGATGCAACGGGATAAAGTCATTGCTTTTGCATCAAGACAGTTAAAAGTTCATGAGAAGAACTACACTACTCATGATCCTGAACTGGGAACTGTAATCTTCGCATTGAAGATTTGGAGCCATTACTTATAAGGCACCAAGTGTACCATATTCACTGATCACAAGAGTCTGCAACACATATTTGATCAGAAGGAACTCAACATGCGACAACGCCGTTGGGTTGAACTTCTGAATGATTACGATTGTGTGATCAAGTATCATCCGGGAAAGGCGAATGTTGTAGCTGATGCCTTGAGCCAGAAGGAACGGGTCAAACCCTTGCGCGTCAGAGCAATGGGAATGACTGTGCATACCAGTTTACAAGATGAGATAATTCAAGCACAACAAGAATCAGTTGACAGAGGAAATTTGAAGAAAGAGCTTGACTGCGGATCGGAGAAACAATTTGAGACTAAGCCCGATGGAATGATCTACTACCAGAATCGTATATGGATTCCGGCGGTAGACGAATTGAGAAGACTTATCTTCGATGAAGCGCACAAGACCAAGTACTCTGTACACCCGGGCGCTGATAAAATGTACCAAGGTTTGCGTGGATTTTATTGGTGGCCAGGAATGAAGAAGGACATAACTGAGTACGTCGGTAAATGTTTAACGTGTGCGAAGGTAAAGGCGGAACACCAGAAACCGTCTGGCTTACTGGAACAGCCTGAGATTTCGCTCTGGAAGTGGGAACAAATAGCTATGGACTTCATTACCAAGCTACCACGCACTTCCAGTGGTCATGATACAATTTGGGTGATCATTGATCGTTTGACAAAATCTGCTCATTTCTTGCCGATGCGTGAGACTTTCACGATGGATAAACTGGCGAGATTGTACATCAATGAGATAGTGGTACGCCATGGTGTAATATTGTCTATTATTTCTGACAGAGATAGAAGATTCACATCGAGGTTCTGGCAGTCGTTGCAGAAATCTATAGGGACACAGTTAAACCTGAGTACAGCTTACCATCCACAAACGGACGGTCAAAGCGAACGTACTATACAAACCCTAGAAGATATGTTAAGAACCTGTATTTTGGATTTCGGTGTGAATTGGGATTCTCACTTGCCACTGATCGAATTCTCCTACAACAATAGTTACCACAGTTGTATCGGTTGTGCACCTTTTGAGGCTCTTTATGGTCGAAAATGTCGGTCACCGATCTGTTGGACTGAAGTGGGAGACAATCGAATAACTAGGCCAGAACTTATTCAGGAAACCTCTGACAAGATTGCCCAGATTCAACAAAGACTACAAGCTACAAGAAGCAGACAGAAAAGCTATGCTGACAAACGGCGCAAGCCGTTGGAATTCCAAGTGGGAGCTCGTGTTATGTTGAAGGTTTCCCCATGGAAAGGTGTAGTACGGTTTGTTAAGAAAGGCAGATTAGCACCACGATACGTGGGACCGTTCCAAATCATCGAACGTATTGGTCTGTGGCGTATAGGCTGAGACTACCAGATGAACTCAGTGGTGTGCATGACGTGTTTCACGTCTCAAATTTAAAGAAATGCCTTGCTAACGAATCGCTCGTCATTCCAATCGAAGAAATTCAAGTAGACGAACAGTTACACTTCATTGAAGAACCTTTAGAGATTATGGATCGCAAAGTTAAACAACTGAGGCGAAGCCGTATTCCGATTGTGAAGGTTCGATGGAATTCAAGGCGCGGACCCGAGTTCACTTGGGAACGTGAAGATCACATGAAGTTAAAGTATCCCCAACTGCTTGAAGAGGAAGCTGTGCCCGATAACAACTCTTAAATTTCTGGACGAAATTTCTCTAACAAGGGGAGACTGTAACATCAGTGCCGGAACCGGCACCGGAACAGTGATCGCTACAGTAAAACGAACAGTAATCAGGTACGAACTATATGTGTTTTCATTGTTTATCATATTCATATCATGTTTCATAGTTATTTCATGTCATTGACGAACAAATTCAGAATCAGTTCTGAAAACAAAGTTCAGAACAAGGGCTCGTAAGTCATGTAATTATCTGACAACACAGAACCATCATGTGATTATGTGTTAGGATTTTATCATGTATCAACGTATGTGAGGCCTTACGGAACAAAACAACAACGAATGTCGTTACGTGAATGCTAAACTGACGGATTATTCGTATAGGTGACGATCTGTACAAATACATCTGAAAGTTTAACGTTCTGAATGATGTCCAATAATTAGAAAACCATATTGAAAAGCAGAGTTATTGTCGTGTTTGTACAGGTGACGATCTGAACGAACGTGCGCAATAACTACGCGATTTAATTTAAACAGTCAGTTAATTATTTCTGAAAATTTTAAATAAGTAAAAGATATGAGTTAATTTATTAGGAATCACAACCTGAAATGATTTTATAATTTCTACTTTAAAACCGGATCGTTTCTTTACGAAAATGACGAGAAACTGACGTTTTTACGCGAAACTACGCGAAACCGAATGAACCCGAACATACCCGGGTAAAACCAAGGCATTAATTATGGCATTCAATGCCATAATCACACACAACCACCAGCCACCAACACCTTTCTCGTTCATCTCTCTCTCTCTAAGTTTTCTCCCACAAATCTTCACGAAATCTTGCATGCTTGGTGTCAAAACGACCCTTGCAACACGTAGAACACAAAAGTACAACGGATCTAAGCTCAGATCCAACTGATTTGAGGTAAGATCCATGTTTTGGTTCGATTTTAAGGGTTGAAAACCCTGAAAATCGATCTCCTCTAGAACCCGGTTAAACCTATGTCAAACCTTAGGGAAAACACCACACAATTATGCTAGAATGATGTAGGAACAATCCTTATGTCCATGCCTAACTAACCTGCTCGAAATTGGGGCTGCCCTTGATTCAGTAGTTGATGGCCGAATGGGTTTCCCACAGCTCGTCGAATGGGCCTGCTTCCACATTCGGCCGAATGACCTTCTGCCGAGCCAAGTCCCATTCGCCGAACCAGCCTACATTCTTTCGGCCAACCACATTCGCCCCTAACCTTCATTCGAGCGGGGTTGATCCATTCGACCATTTCTCATTCAATCGGCTCTCATATTCGGCTAATGGCCATTCTCTCGACCTGGACTCATACTCCCCAACCCTATTCGGCCCAGTTGCTTCGGACCATGCTCATACGGCAATCCTAATTCAGCCCACGTCACTTGGGTTGAACACATGGGCTAGAGTTGGTATAAGCATGCATGGAGAAATAACATTTGTGTGTATGCATGTCGTTATGTGTGCATGGAAACTATATGAAGTGTTAAACTATAACTTGTTGAATGAACCCTTATTTTATGATGCATGAGTTGATTTCATGTGGTCGCATGGGAAGGATTACGTGGAACATACACGAATGGGACAAGATCATGTGTGTGCATGGATTCATCATGGGTGGGTACATGGGAACATTTGGGTTACATGGCATGCACTAAAGCAAAGGATACCTAAAGAACACACATAGAGTTAACAAGGAATCAAGAATTAGAGTTTTGAATGACAAGACCTTTCTTGGAACACATTAAAATCTAAACAAGAGTTTTAACGTCATTTGAGTTCAAAACACTTGGAGATCCACAGAAAATCAAAGACCAAGATCTAGGGTTATGGTGTTGATTTAACCATTAACACCTAATACCTAGACATTTCATGAAAATGTATAACTACCGTAGGTAGTTCAGTTGAACTATCTAGGATGGATTATACACGTAAACGATCAAGGAATCATAAAAGATCAAGATCTAGTAAAGGGCCAAGGTTAATCATTTAAGATTAATCTAAACCCATCATGATAACTATATTTTCTTAACTTAATAATGTTTTTTTTAATAAAGAAATTTTTTTATAAATCTCAATAAATTAAATAAAAGGTTCTAACACTTAAAAGTTTGATTAAATTGAAATAAATTGAAAACATTTTAATTAAAGACTTCTAACTAGTGAAGTGGGATCAGGGTTAATTTTGGATAATGTTGTAGACTGAATAGAAGGAGTTAGAAAAACACACTAGTAATTTAGGACACTTAGTTGCACACCGAGACCAAAGCCTTAGTTACAACGTCTATTATAAACACTTATCGTATTCGAATCTCTTAAATCAACTCAGGTGCTAAAGATACATAAGCAACAGTCAAAGAGCGCGCATTATCTGTTGTGATTCATTTGCAAAGCAACAAAGGTGAGTTCATTGCCCCTTTTCTAAACGTTTTTGTTTTAAAACGCGGGGCTGAGAAGCATGTGTAAACTGTTTTAATTAAATTGTTTACTTAAATGCTTTTAAATTGTATATGTTTAACATGTATAACTGTTTATTTTAGACTTTGTCTAGGTAAATTGTTTATTGGATTTAAAACAAGTTATCTATTCATCATTGAGTAAATAACTTTGTAAATCAAAGAACTACTTTCAAAGAACTATTTTCAAAGAACTAAAGATCTAAAACAAAGTACTATTTTCAAAGATCTATTTCAAAGAACTAACGGTCTATTTCAAAGAACTATTTCAAGAGGGTGTTGTTAAAGAACTAACGATCTAACGAACTATTTGCAAAGAACTATTTTGAGGAAGATCTGGGAAATATTCAAAGATAGCATGTGAACGGTCAATAACGGTCAAGAACGGTCAATAAAATCCTATTACTCAAAAGATGTCCCAGCTAGACTGATTGAGTATAGGTCGCATGCTTGATGATATTTACAGATCTCCTTTACTACTAAGTACCTGATTGCTATACTAGTCTACTCGAGTATGACCAAGGCCCAATCATTTGGACTTAGATTTTATTAAATGTTTAATTATTTATTTAATTAAGCATTTATTTCACTGTTTGTACAATTATTGTGGTTGATCATATTTTGTGACGAATTTAAGAAATCAATAGAGATTTCAAATCGTTGTATTTAGAGGAACAAAGAACTGAAGGACAAATGGGTTAATGGTAGGGGTAAAATGCTTAATTATCATTAACAACAATGTCCTATGTGGATTAGTATGTGGTGGGACGGCGTCTGGGCGGGTTGTAGGCTCGACTCAGGGGTATGCCCTATATATAAGCATACCGATCTGGATGATACATGTGATGTCAATGAGGTTAAGGTTGTTACCCGAGAGTTTAACAAATGCTTTGAGAGCGTATTAGAACTATAGTGGAATGGAAGTGTATGGTAGGTAAAAATGCTTAATTATCATTAACAACAGTGTCATAAGCGCATTAGTATGTGGTGGGACGGCGTCTGGGCGGGTTTTAGGCTCGACTTAGGGGTATGCCCTATATATAAGCATACCGATGTAGATATTACATGTGGAGTTAATGAGGTTAGGGTTTTTACCAAAGAAGGTTTTCAAATCATTTTCAAATACTAACCTATATGAACTCACCAACCATGTGTTGACTTGATCTTTTTGCATGACTTCTCAGGTGACGAACAGGTCAATTAGGAAGCATATGCTTTTGGACTAGGACTTCAGATAGAAGACCTAGCATTTTTGGACCTGCATACTTTTGGAACATCATTATACAATTATTTTGTATATCTTGTATAGTTACAAGATAGAAACTTTATGATGTTTATGGTAGATTTACATTGTTAAATTATAAACGATACTGATGTAATTTAACTTTGTAATTCTATTCTATTTAGCATTTTCTCATTTATATCATGTGCAACGTAAACAATCTGATCATCATGATTATCACTCATGATATCGCGCCCCGGGAACCTTCCGCCCGACGGGGAATCCGATCCAACCCCGCCGGCTCGGGGTGTGACAAGAGGACAACTGACTCCGGTACCTACACCACAGACTTCTGCACCTCACTCATCGACACCATCACCACCAGATTCACCACCGCCACCTCCTCCTCCACTAGACCCTCCTCCGAACCCGAATGCAGGTCCAGTTCTTGATCCTGCTACTATTGCTTTGGCGACACTTCTGAGTAGCCAACTGACGAATCAGCGGAAGGATGTCATCCCTGAGATGATTAACCGGATTCATGGCCATGGCAACAACTCTGGCCATAATACAGGAGAAGCTAGTGGAAACACTAGCCATACTTCAGATTTCTCCTACAAGTCCTTTGTAGGATGCATGCCACCAAGCTTCACTGGCGTTGAGGGAGCCGTTGGACTGATCCAAAGGTTGGAAAAGATGGAGAATACACTGGACATAAGCAGTTGTCCAGAACACCATAAAGTTCGCTATGCGGCTGGATCTTTTAGCAAGCGAGCTTTGACATGGTGGAACGCTCAGATCAGAGCCCGAGGAAGAGATGAAGCAATGGCAATGCCTTGGGCAGAATTCAAACTTCTTTTGAGGAACGAATTCTGTCCGAAACATAAACTACAGAAGCTAGAAGTTGAACTCTCAAACCATGTAATGAAGGGAGCTGACCACATGACTTTCACCACCCGCTCTCATGAACTGGTAGCCTTGGTGCCAGAAATGGTGCCAACTCTGGAGAAACTGATTGATAGATATGTAGTTGGATTACCCTCCTGCATACAAAGCATTGTGTTGGTTGCAAACCCTGCTACTCTGGAGTCAGCTATCTCTCTTTCAGCTAAACTTACTAGTGTGATGGTGAAGTCAGGAGTTCTAAAAGATGACGCAGAAAAAGCTAAGGAGGCAACAACAAAGAAGCCTGAGTATCATCAAAAGAAGAAGCAAAAGGTCATTAAGAACTATGCGGCCGCCACACCTCTGAGGCAAGCTCCTGCAGCACCTGTCAATCCTGCACTCAGGAACTATGTTGAAGTGCATCCTCAGTGCACTCATTGCAAGTATCATCATCATCCTACTGCACAGTGTAGGAAGTGCACTAACTGTGGTCGATTGGGCCACTGGGTTGCAAACTGCCGCGCTCCTGCAATGCAAGCTACCAACACTGCTGCTAGAGCACTACCTCCACCACCACCAAATCCAGGAAACAACAACAACAACAGGGGATGCCACAACTGTGGAGAAACGGGTCATTTCTCCCAAGACTATCCGAAGAGAGTGCAACAGGGAGCACAAGCACCTCGAGGACGGGCTTTTGTTATTGGAGCCAATGCTGCACGCCAAGACCCTAATGTGGTCACTGGTACATTTCTTTTACATGACTCTTATGCATCTATACTGTTTGACACTAGTGCAGACCAGAGTTTTATTTCATCTGATTTTGCATGACAACCTAGACTTACTGAGGAATCTTTAGACTCCCCTTACATTATCGAAGTAGCGAATGGGAAACAAATCACAGTTAGCACTATACTTAGGAACTGCCTACTTACACTCACAGATCACACATTTACCATCGACTTGTTGCCGATGGAGTTGGGCAGTTTCGACATCATCGTGGGGATGGACTGGCTATTACTCAATAGAGTTGAGGTCATCTGTTCTGAAAAGCTACTTCAGATTCCAGTTGCGAATGATCGTGTATTGGAAGTTCGTGGGGATCAAGCAAAGCGAAGTGTCAAAATCATATCATGCCTAAAAGCGCGTAAGTGTCTACAAAAGAAATGCATAGCCTTCTTGGCTCACGTGGTGGAGAAAGAGAAATACAAGAAAACAATACAAGACGTGCCGATAGTGAAGGAATACCCTGAAGTGTTTCCTAAAGATCTACCTGGTTTGTCACCTGTGCGACCGGTAGAGTTTCGTATTGATCTGATTCCTGGAGCAACACCTGTTGCTAAATCTCCTTACAGGTTAGCACCTTCAGATATGCAGGAATTGTCAAACCAACTACAGGAGCTACTTGGCAAAGGTTTTATCCGACCAAACTACTCACCTTGGGGAGCTCCGGTTTTGTTTGTAAAGAAGAAAGATGGATCCTTTCGTATGTGCATAGACTACATGGAGCTAAACAAACTAACCATCAAGAATCGGTATCCACTACCAAGGATTGATGATTTGTTTGATCAATTGCAAAGAGCTCAATACTTTTCAAAGATCGATCTGCGTTCCGGATACCATCAGCTCAGAGTACAAGATGAAGACATACCAAAGATGGCGTTTCGTACCAGATACGGGCATTACGAGTTTATGGTGGTGCCTTTTGGGTTGACGAATGCACCCGCGGTTTTCATGGATCTCATGAACCGAGTGTGCAAGCCGTATTTAGATCAATTTGTTATTGTTTTCATTGATGACATATTGATCTATTCCAAAAGCAAAGCAGAACATGAGCAACATCTTAGAACGATCTTGGGGCTGTTAAAGGAAGAGAAACTCTATGCCAAATTCTCTAAGTGTGAGTTTTGGTTGAAATAGGTTCAATTCCTAGGCCACATAGTTAACAGTGAGGGAATACATGTTGATCCTGCCAAAATTGAAGCAATAAAGGACTGGGACACTCCGAAGACACCGACGGAGATACGTTCCTTTCTAGGCTTAGCAGGCTATTACAGAAGGTTTATCTATAATTTTTCTAAAATAGCCCTGCTACTCACAAAACTAACACAGAAAAGCGAGTCGTTTGTTTGGGAAAAGAAGCAAGAAGAAGCTTTTCAGACTTTGAAGCAAAAGCTATGTGATACTCTGATCTTATCTCTCCTAGATGGTTGTGATGACTTTGTTGTGTACTGTGATGCATCCCGTTAGGGACTCGGCTGTGTACGGATGCAATGAGACAAAGTTATCGCGTATGCCTCGAGACAACTGAAGATTCATGAGAAGAACTACACTACTCATGATCTGGAACTGGGAGCTGTGATATTCGCTTTAAAGATCTGGAGACATTACTTATATGGCACCAAGTGTACCATATTTACTGATCACAAGAGTCTGCAACACATATTCGACAAGAAGGAACTCAACATGTGACAGCGACGTTGGGTTGAACTCCTGAATGACTACGACTGTGTAATCAAGTACCATCCGAGCAAGGCAAACGTTGTAGCTGATGCCTTGAGTCGGAAGGAACGAGTCAAACCCTTGCGCGTCAGGGCAATGGGAATGACTGTGCAGACAAGCTTACGCGACAACATCATTCAAACACAACAACAGGTTGTTGAACGTGAAAACCTGAAGAAAGAACTTGATTGCGGAGTGGAAAAGCAACTGGAAACAAAGCCTGATGGAATCATCTACTACAAGGATCGGGTGTGGATTCCTGCAGTGGATGAATTAAGGAAGCTTATTTTTGATGAAACACACAAGACCAAGTACTCTGTGCATCCCGGCGCTGATAAGATGTACCAAGACATACATGCGTATTATTGGTGGCCGGGCATGAAGAAAGACATAGCCGAGTATGTTGGTCGATGTCTCACGTGTGCTAAAGTGAAGGCGGAACACCAGAAACCGTCAGGTTTACTGGAACAGCCTGAAATTCCACTTTGGAAGTGGGAACAGATAGCTATGGACTTTGTTACTAAGCTACCCCGCACTTCCAGTGGACATGATACTATTTGGGTTATCGTTAACCGATTAACCAAATCTGCTCATTTCTTGCCGATGTGAGAAACTTACACGATGGATAAACTAGCGAAGCTCTACATCAACGAGATAGTGGTACGCCATGGTGTGCCATTGTCTATCATCTCATATCGTGATAGCAGATTCACATCAAGGTTCTGGCAATCATTGCAGAAATCTCTAGGGACACACTTAAACCTGAGTACAGCTTATCATCCACAAACGGATGGTCAAAGCGAACGTACTATACAGACGCTGGAGGACATGTTAAGGACTTGTGTTCTAGACTTCGGTGGGAATTGGGATTCTCATTTACCACTGATTGAATTCTCCTACAATAACAGCTATCATAGTAGCATCGGATGTGCGTCGTTCGAGGCTCTCTATGGTCGCAAGTGTCGATCGCCGATCTGTTGGTCGGAAGTGGGAGATAATTATATAACAGGGCCAGAACTCATTCAAGAAACTACAGACAAAATTGCTCAGATACAACAAAGGCTACAAGCAACACGAAGCAAACAAGAAAGTTATGCCGATAAGCAGCGCAAGCCGTTGGAAATCCAACTCGGAGACCGTGTCATGTTAAATGTATCCCCATGGAAAGGTGTAGTTCATTTTGCAATGAAAGGCAAACTAACACCACATTACGTGGGACCGTTCGAGATCATCGAACGCATTTGTTCTGTGGCGTACAGACTAAGATTACCAGATGAACTTAGTGGTGTACATGACGTGTTTCACGTCTCAAACTTGAAGAAATGCTTAGTTGATGAATCGCTCGTCATACCAGTTGAAGAAATTCAATTGGATGAACACTTACACTTTGTTGAAGAACCTTTGTAGATTATGGATCGCAAGGTTAAACAACTGAGGCAAAGCCGTATTCCGATCGTTAAGTTCGATAGAACTCAAAACGCGGACCTGAGTTTACTTGGGAACGCGAAGATCACATGAAGCACAAATATCCCCAACTGTTTACACAGGAAGTAGTACCGGATAACGATTCTTAAATTTTGGGACGAAATTTCTCTAACAAGGGGAGACTGTAACATCAGTGCCGGAAGCATTGCCGGAACAGTGATTGCCACAGTAACTCAGGTACACATTACGAGAAACTATGTTTATGCTATTTACACTTGAGGCTTAATACTAAACTATTATGCGATTGTCTGAAATCTGATTAAAACCTTAGGGTTTAACAATCAGAAACACATCAGACAACATAGAACTGACACACAAATGCTTGATTTGATGCTTTTATGTATAAACGTATATGAGGTTAAACAGAACGGAACCATAACGGTTGTTGTTACAGAATGCTAAACCGACGAATTATTCGTATAGGTGACGATCTGTACGAATAAATTTGAAAGTTTAAAGTTCTGAAATGATGAATGGAAAGTAGAAAACAAGAATTAGAAAGCCAAACCATCGTCGTGTTTGTTCGAATGACGATTAGAAAGAATACGCGCGATGGCGACGCGTTCTGACGAAACGAAAACGATACGAACGATAATAAATTTAAGGAAATATATTATTTCCTATTTTACAATTTTGAAACTCATCAGAAATAAATTAAAAAGAAATTACTTTAATTTAAATTACGTAAATTCGCGAAAGAAATAACGAAACGCGTAAAAATAACAAATTACGATAAATAATTCAAGAAAATAATATTTAAAATAATTACTAGAAATAACCACTTTCCAAACATTTAAAATAAAATCATTTTATTTAATTACCAAAAACACACGCATAACGTCCCGGAAACACGACGAAAACGAGAACCGAGAAACCGAAACGAACCCGAATACCCACGGGGTATATAAACATCAAATGACTTCATTTATTTCATTTCTACCATCTCTCTCTCTCACTAAACACTCCCAACCCATCACCCCCTCTCTCTAAGATCCAACACTTCCAAGCATCACATCTCACTCGATTCTTGGTGAAATCACGCGTTCTTGGTGTCCACGCAAAGATCTCGAGCTCCTATACCAAGAAGTACAACAGATCTGACGATTTACCCAGCCAACAACGAGGTATGAAGCCACAAAGTTTGTGAGAAATAGGGTTTTATAGCTTGTCCAACACACATACACTCAATCGGTCATTAGGGCTAACTCTCGAACCTACATCATCTCGAGGGCTTGTTTACACGAAGCAGCAGCTTGGGGATGGCTAAACCAATGGTTCGAAGATGAATGATGGTGATGCACACTTACAGGTTCGTAGGAACCAACCCAGCCGAACATGTCTCCTTTTCGCGAACCCCCTCATCACCAGCGAACCTGGGCTAGATGACCACCAAACCTTGCATCGCACCACCTACCACCGAACCTTTCTCTTCCGCCGAACCTTGGGTGGCAACGAACCCTACATGAATGCCGAACCTCCATGCACACCGAACCCTAAGGCGAGCCTACATACCTACAAACCTTCTTCATACAAACCACGTATGGCCGAACCATGCATTACTAGCCGAACCCTACAGTGCCAGCCGAACCGGCATGTGTTGTTCACGAACCCATGGCCGGAGAACCCTCTTTCTTGGCTAACCTAGGTCCTGCGAACCTATGCGGGTACTATCACGAACCTACACACTTGGGCGAACCTTCCTTCACACCGAACCTAAACAGTCTGAACCATGGGCGTAGGCGAACCCATTTGATACAAACCCTAAGGTTCGCTGGTTAAAAAGCAGTGCCTAAACTTCGGCCAACTTTCACTTGATCGGCCTATGTTGTTCTAACCGGCCCAGCACCACATTTTATAACCATGGACGTTTCTTTGGCCCAATAGCTAGTCCACACACTCTTCTGGCTGAAACAAACTTATTGGGTCTATACATAATATACGGCCCATATGAGTTTGTTAAGGCCCAATGGGCCTGAGCCCAATAGGTTAAATTACAGCCCCATAAAGTTATGATTGGCCACCACCACTTAAACCAGTTCAAGGAATTTATTAACTCGGTTCAACCATATACTTTCGGCCCACTTGGTTAGGAGTACCATCTAATAGATTCATAACATTTAAAACATTAAGTTTTACAAGAATAATGTTATGTTTATTTATTAACTAAGAAAACGTTTATTCAAGTTCTTATAGAGTATAAGGATTTATAATCTTTAAACTAAAACATAAGTTTTATAGTTATGAACTATGAGAGTTCAAGATTATACATAATAATAAGGTTCACATCAAGTCAAATGATAAAACATGATGGAAAATGCTAAACTCAATTTGAATGGATAGAGTATTAACATAAACTATATCTAGCAAACCGGGTCGAATGAAGATCGAGACTCACAGTGTTAGCCAACTTTAGGGCTAACACTAAGACTTACACGCACAATGAATTCTTACAAACATATGCTTATAAGCTACAAATACCATGAAATCAATACAGGATCGTGAACATCACAACAAGTACAAACAACGAGCGCGTGCATTCTTGTTTTTACTTGGTCAACCACTTCAAACATAAGGTGAGTTCATTTGTCCCTTTTCAAACTTATTTGTTTTACTTTGGGACTGAGAAGCATGTTACACATTTTAAGAAATTATTGAAATGTTATTTAATGCTTTAAAACATAATCATGATGCTTATGCTTGGAATCTTTTATTTTGAGAAGCTATATACTTGATGCTCGAAACTAAATGCTTGATGCTTACGCTACAAACTAGAAGCTTAAACTATATACTTGATGCTTATGCCATAGACTTGAAGCTTAAACTATAAACTTGATGCTTATGCTACAAACTAGATGCTTAATTAAATGCTTGATGCTTATGCTCTAAACCTTATGTTTAAACTATATGCGAATGCTTGAATCTATATGCTCAAAACTATGATTTTGTGCGAAATGCTAAGCTTGTATCTAATCATGGGCTACGTGATTGCTAAACGACTGCTAGAGCAGAGCTTGTACCCACGCATTGAGATACGTGAAACCTAAACTATGATGATGCTAAGCTGTTATCCATATAAGAGACACGTGATTGCTAAACGACTGCTAGAGCAGAGCTTGTGTCTGCTTATATGAGATATGTAAATGCTAAACTACTTGTGTGTGCACTGATTGTGTCTATGTATGAGAGACGTGATTGTCAAACGACTGCTAGAGCAGGGCTTGTATCTTCATATAGGAGACACGTAATTGCTAGACTATTCGGATACTAAGCTTAACTAATTCATGAGATATGTAATGGCTAAACGACTGCTAGAGCAGAGCTTGTATCTAGCCGTGGGCTACGTGATTGCTAAACGACTGCTAGAGCAGAGCTTGTGCCCACGCATGAGATTAGTGAAAGCTAAACTATGGTGTGTGAAACAATGATGCTTGTTCAGTTGAGACTAAAGTTAATTTGCATAAATGCTATAAACTATAAACTTTGAAACAATATTCTAAAGCTATGATGAAGACTGGATTGAATGGTAGGTAAAATGCTTAATTATTATTAACAACAGTGTCATATGCGAATTAGTATGTGGTGGGATGGCGTCTGGGCAGGTTGTAGGCTCGACTCAGGGGTATGCCCTATATATAAGCATACCGATTTGTATATTACATGTGGAGTTAATGAGGTTAAGGTTTTACCGAAAGAGGTTTGCTAAAGCTATTTTCTTAAACTTATAAACTATATGAACTCACCAACCATTGTGTTTACTTTGTTTTCTTACATGCTTTCTCAGGTGATGCACAGGTTTAAGCTAAGGCTCAGGATTGCATACTAGGGTGCCCAGTTAGAGGACCTAGTAGATTTTTGGAAGGCACATATTTTGTTATGGAAGCAAATCACTTTTGATATCTTGTACATATACAAGATAGGAAACATTTGATTCTTTTGTTAGGTTTACTAAGTTAAATTACTGAACATTGATATTGTAATTTAACTTTGTAATCCTAGTTTAAATGCTTATCGTGCTATAGTTATTCTTAACATTGATGCTACGTAAACAATCTGATCATCACGATCATCACTCACGATATCGCCCCCCGAGAACCTTCCGCCCGGCGGGGAACACGATCCGTCCCGCCGGCTCGGGGTGTGACATAAACCGTCAAGCCCTCTTGATATGTGCATGGTTTTCTTCAATTCGATGGAAATTTGATTGCAACACAAGTTCTAACTTGGCAGACACTTTGGTATTACTCGGAAACAACCAACTATATGAATATATTACAATTAAGGCTCAACTCTCACAAAAATGGTGGATACAAGGTTAACGACACATAACATTCATGTTACTTACAATACATCATGTCACCCCTAATTAGTCATTGTTCCCTTGATGATTTCTAAGAAAAACTTGCCACAACCACTATCATGCAACTTAAAGAACAAGTTATGACAAAGAACCCAAAATCCAATACATTAACGGGTCAAAAGTTGATGATTTACATTGAAAATTCTGATTTTCAAGCCATTTGAGCTCAGTTGAAGGTTTCACAAAAGTTCAAAATTTTCAATTTTGCCCATCTTCTAAATTTCCATCCCCTTGTTTTCTGCAATTCAATGGAAATTTGATTGCAACACAAGCTTATGATGATGGTTAACCACTTTCGGTTAGAAAATTACATATATACACTAGTGCATCATGACTAGTTCAGAAATTAACCGAGTGGAGAGAACCTTGTGAGTGGTGCATGGCATTCATGTGAAATACTTGAAGCAAGTTAGGTCTAATTAGAAGTTGTTCCCTGTTTTACTTGAAAAATTAACTTTACTTGTCACGATGTAAAACTATTTATTGTTTTAAGTCTTGTGAATGGGTTATGGCTTGGAACCTAATTTGAGAATTGGCGGAGAAATTGGGAAGTGTATTTGATTATGATGATTGGATAGTTGTAATGATCTTTGCTTGAGGGCAAGCAAAGAACAAGTGTGGGGATGTGATCACGTGGTAAATAATCGCTTTAATCAATGTGTAAATACGTGATATTAGTGGATTTTGGCCCAAAACACGTTTACTTTGAGTATGTTTGTAAATTTCAGGTGTGAAGAGTTTAAAGGCGTGTTCGGGAGCAAATCGGAGGACTAGAAGAGGTGTCGAGTGCTAAAGACTGCAAAAACATGGTTTTCAGGAAGCCAAAACTTCGGGGGCGCATAACTGGAGCTAGGAGAAGAGTTACGAGGCCCATAATATATGAAAATTGAGTTTCTCGACGAGACGAAGCCGCTGGTGAGTCATTCTGGGTGTATGATACGCCCAGCCCGGCGTATCATATGGCCAGCTTACCATACGCCCAGTTTTGAGTGTTGGTAGAATCTGGCATGCGTAGGGTAACACTTTGGGCGTACCATACGCCCAGGCCCGGCATATGGTACGCCGGAGACCGGAAAAGTTGATTTTTTGGCAGATTTTTACCATATATAAGCCATGATTCTAGGGTTTTGTGGGGGACTCTTTCCAGGACGAATTGGGGGGAGAAAAAGTGACGAATTTGGGCATCAAAACTCTTCCGAATCCATCCGTAATCATGGAATCATCACCCGAATCAAGAATCAACAAGTGATAATGAAGATGTGTGGCTAATTTCTCTTTGTAATTGCTTCCGGGCAATTAGGTTAGTGGATGAACTTTGATTGAATGTTTGAACTTAGGTTTTTGGATTGTTTTCGTTTTGATAACTCGAATTCAATTGTGGTTTGATTGATGTAAACGATTTATTTGTGTTTAAGCATTACGTTTTGCCATCAATGATTCGGTTTTCTTGCATCGTTTACTCATTGGTACTTGGGTGTTGCTTTACATATCTAAATTGATAATTGTGTGAATGAGCAAATCTTAAACGTTTGTTCCATTGATGTCACCTTGATCAAACCAATTAACAAGATCATGTCTATGTGGGTTCCAACTAAGTTTAACCTAAAATCATTGTGAATCTACTAACCTAAACCGGGAGTGATTACCTTTTTCTCAATTTTTTTCAAACTCATTAATCATAATTGTTGCTTTGAACATTTCGTTAATTCAAGTTTACATTTTTCTTTGTTTAATTAATTAATAACTTAAACCTTGGCACTTTCTACTGATTCCCTGTGGAGACGACCTTACTTACCCGTGCTATGGTCATATTAGGTATGCAACAACTTAAGTTATCATTTAAGTTATACGATTTCACACTATGGTGATCTTAGTTCCATTATTAAGAATAGATACAAGAATAGTTAGTTTCACTTATCAATGATGACGTTTATTGTGAAACCTTATGTGTACACCCCTCATAGATGTGTATGTTAAAGAATGACAACCTTCCTCATACACATCCATTCATGCATGCATGTTTCGTTTACTAAACCATCATTACTCGAATCATTAAACTTACATTAAGCTTAAAGAATTTTACATTAATTTATTCCCATCAAAGATCTTTATTAAGCAATATTTAAAATCTTCTAACTTATATTGTTAATGAAAAGGTGGTGTTTATCATTCTCATGCATGAATATTTATCACCCCCTACACACACACACACACACACACACATATATATATACATGCATGTTCGTAACCCTCAGTGTATTTCCAAACCCTTTAATCCTAAACAAGTTCAAGTTCCATGACCAACTAACCAGCGAACCTATTAGGTTTGTGGGCTAAGGTTCGGCCCTCATTATGCAAGGTTCGTGGTCCATGGTTCGCTCCTAAAAATGCAAGGGTTCGGCTATAAGAGAGAAAAGGTTCGGCTGGATAATAAGGGTTCGACTAGCTTAATGAGATGGTTCTGCTGCTTTGCATGGGTTCGACCCTTGAGGGTTCGTGGGTTCCATGCATATAGGTTCGTCCAGTTGGGCTGCACCTAGGTTCGTTCAACACAGGGTTCGGCCTAAAGGTTGGCCAAGGTTCGCTCATCATAAGAAGGTTCGTACCCCTATGGTTTGGTCCAGGTGCGAAGGCTCGGCTGGCTCACAAGGTTCGCCCTAAGCCCCAATGTTCGTGGCCCCAGTTAGGGTTCGCCGCATGTAATGGTTCGCCGCTGAATTGGGTTCGGCTAGAACCATGGTTCGGTCAGAAACTAAGGTTCGGCTCCCATGCTTTGGCGCGAACCTGTACTTCCAATCATCCCCCTCCTCAAGCTTCTGCAATACAAGACTATCCATTGCTTCTATATTCCCTTAACAACTCGTCTAGAAGTTTTATACATGTTTAGGATCAATTATTTGCATCAATTCACAAGAATTCGAGATTCACTACAAAACCGATAGGAAATACTTAGATTTACCTCAAAAGATGGATCAAACATGAGATCTTCTTGTAATTCCTTGTTCTCCTTGATTCCCCGGTCGTTTAGGCTCCAAGATCTTGAAGATTCGTTGAGAAATGAAGGATTTATGGTAGAGAGAAGATAGAGGTTGTGAGAGTGACAAAAATGAAGAGGTAGAGAGAGAGTGAGTGTTGGTGAAATGGAAAGGAAGAGGAATAAATTCTTCCTTATATCGCGTATCGTCACCACGTGTCCGGTCTCGTTTTTATCGCGATAAATTATATAAAATGTTAGGTTTCCGTCTTGAAATACTTTTAAACATAACACATTCAATTATAATATTTTCGTTTTAGATAAATAGTTTTTCAATTAAAATCATTTAAATAAAAGATCACCATTTATTTTAGTTAAATCAATTATTTAAATAATCAAGCTATTCGAATACATTTTACGTTGTGATTCCTAATAAACGTTTTCAGTTTTTATTTATTAATTTAATATCATAATTAATTATTTTATTTTATCTCGTCGAAACGCGTTACTCGCGTACGTATCCGCAAAGATCGTCACCTTTGCGAATTCCAACGCTCGTACCATATTTCGATTCGATTTACTATTTATGGAATATCGTTTCAGAATATCATTCTTAATAATTATATTCGTGTGAATCGTCACCCACGCGAATATAACTATTAAGTTAATATTTCTAAATTAATATTCGCGTTTAAGTTATGTTCGTAGCCTCACCATCGCGTAATTAATTCCAATCATACCCCCATTATTCATTAACTTTAATATTATCAATTCCCAATCCAAAACCCACTAAACCCAAGTCACTGACACAACCATGATAGACCGAAATATGCATATGTAAGGGTCAGTCGCAACTGCTCTAGCCACCGTCCCACCGCTATTTCGATAAACCATGACCATGTATCCTTGACTATGTTTAGTAACCAAACAACAACCAACTCTTAATCCCCTTTCCATTCCAACCCAATAATCCATAATTATCAGAGTATTAATCTGCGATAAACTCTCTGGTTCTGTTTAGTTGAGTTACAACTAAACTTCCCATGATTTACGCGTATAATATGTACTGAACATGTATACGAATAACAGTGATAATCATTAAATAATGTGTTAATATTAATAATTACAAAATCTCAGGTCGTAACGGTACAATCGTACGGATGTACGGACGTACGGACAACCGGAAGTACAGTGATGTTACAGTCTCCCCTAGTTAAAGGAATTTCGTCCCGAAATTCAACTTGGAGTGACCGCGGTAAATAAATGTGGGTAGTTAAGCTTCATCTGATCTTCCCGCTCCCATGTGAACTCTGGACCCCGCTTCGATTCCCAACGTACTTTGACAATTGGAATTCTACTACGTTTGAGCTTTTTAACCTCACGATCGATTATCTCCACTGGTTTTTCAACAAAATGCATAGTATCATCGACGCGAATGTCATCGAGTGATACCTGAAGATCCTGATCAGCTAAGCACTTCCTTAAATTGGACACATGAAACGTTGGGTGCACGTTACTAACTTCAGGCGGAAGTTCCAATTTGTAGGCAACCTTCCCGATCCGTTCAAGGATCTTAAAAGGGCCAACATAACGTGGAGCAAGTTTACCCTTCTTTCCAAATCGCACAACGCCTTTCCAAGGCGACTCTTTAAGCAATACCATATCTCCCACTTCAAACTCTAAAGGTTTTCTTCGTTTATCCGCGTAGCTCTTCTGTCGACTGCGAGCAGCTAACAGATTGTCGCGAATCTGGCGGATCTTGTCAGTCGTTTCCTGAATAATCTCAGGATCAGTGATCTGCGATTCGCCGACCTCGGTCCAACAAATAGGTGACCGACATTTCCTGCCATAAAGAGCTTCAAACGGTGCCATACCAATGCTCGCGTGATAACTATTGTTATACGAGAACTCAACCAATGGTAAATGGCTATCCTAGTTGCCACCGAAATCGATGACACAAGCTCTCAACATGTCTTCCAATGTCTGAATCGTTCGCTCCGTTTGACCATCCGTTTGAGGATGATAAGTGGTGCTAAGATCCAGTCTTGTTCCAAAAGCTTCATGAACTGATTCCCAAAATCAGGCCGTGAAACGAGCATCACGATCCGATATTATGCTTAAGGGAATCCCATGTCGGCTAACAATCTCATCAACGTAGATACGAGCTAACTTCCACACAGGGTACGTTTCGCGTATCGGTAAGAAATGAGCCGACTGGGTCAATCTATCAACTACCACCCAAATGTTTTCTTTACCGTTTGCGGTTCATGGGAGTTTGGTAATAAAATCCATGGAGATATTCTCCCACTTCCACATGGGTATTTCTGGTTGTAATAATAATCCTGAAGGTCGCTGGTGTTCTCCCTTGACTTTAGCACAGTTAAGGCATTCAGACACATATTCAGCAATATCCTTCTTCATTCCAGGCCACTAGTACAAGCCCCTAAGGTCTTGATACATCTTGTCAGAACCCGGATGGATTGAGTAACAAGACTTATGAGCTTCATCCATAATCACCCTCCTTAGATCACCCTTGTTCGGTATCCACAACCGATTCAAGTAATACATAACCCGTCATCCTTAGTTTCCAATAGTATCTCAGCCCCGCAGGACATGTCATTCTTCAAGTCATCTTGAGCTAATGAGTGTTGTTGGGCTGTGAGAACATCATTACGGAGACTATTGTGCACTCGGACACTATGGATCTGAACTTGACTTTTGCGACTAAGCGCATCTGCTACTACATTCGCTTTACCAGGATGGTAGCGAATCTCACAGTCATAATCGTTCAACAGTTCAACCCATCCCCGTTGTCTCATATTAAGTTCTTTCTGATTGAGAATGTGCTGCAAACTTTTATGATCAGTGAACACTACACACTTAGTGCCATAAAGATAGTGTCTCCATATCTTTAAAGCAAACACGACTGCACCAAGTTCCAAGTCGTGTGTGGTGTAGTTCTTTTCGTGAATCTTTAATTGCCTTGATGCATAAGCCACAACCTTTCCTCGTTGCATGAGAACACAACCGAGACCTAGGTTGGATGCATCACAATAGACTACAAAATCATCATTTCCGCCAGGCAGTGTCAAGACAGGAGCATCACAAAGTTTCTGCTTCAAAGTTTGAAACGCCTCTTCTTGCTTCGGTCCCCACTCATATGGTTTATTCTTTTGTGTCAAAGAAGTGAGAGGGACAGCAATCCTGGAGAAATTCGAAATAAACCGCCGATAGTAACCGGCAAGTCCAAGAAACGATGGAATCTCCGTTGGTGTTTTCGGTGTACTTCAATTCTTCACAGCTTCAATCTTTGCATCCACGTGAACACCATTTTCATTGACTATGTGTCCCAAGAATTGAACTTCCTCAAGCCAAAATTCACATTTAGAGAATTTAGCATACAGTTGCTCTTTTCTTAGGATCTCCAAAACCAACTTAAGGTGTTTCTCGTGCTCTTCCTTGGTCTTTGAGTATATCAAAATATCGTCAATGAACACAATCACAAACTTATCCAAGTATGGCCTGCAGACACGGTTCATGAGGTCCATGAAAACCGCAGGTGCATTGGTAAGGCCGAAAGGCATTACCAGAAATTCATAATGGCCATATCTTGTTTTGAAAGCAGTCTTGGGAATATCATAATCATGTACGCGAAGCTGATGATACCCAGACCTAAGATCGATCTTCGAAAACCATGTCGAGCCTTGAATCTGATCGAAGAGGTCATCGATGCACGGCAGTGGATATCGATTCTTAATTGTGAGCTTGTTTAATTCGCGGTAGTCGATGCACATTCGGAATGACCCATCCTTCTTCTTAACAAACAGGACCGGTGCACCGCATGGTGAATGGCTGGGGTGAGTAAATCCCTTATCAGTCAGTTCTTGCAACTGGCTCGCCAATTCTTGCAACTCCGAAGGCGCAAGTCTGTAAGGAGCTTTGGTAACTGGATTTGCACCAGGTACTAAGTCAATTCGAAACTCTACTTGACGTTCTGGTGGAAGACCCGGCAAATCATCAGGAAATACTTCTGGAAAGTCTCTGATCACAGGAACATCTTCAACTCTCTTTCCTTTATCCTTTTTCCCCACAATATGAGCTAAAAATGCTATACATTTCTTCCTAAGGTACTTGTGTGCTTTACTGCATGACATAAGCTTAAGACCTTTGCTAGAAGTTTCTCCAAAGACTCTTAAAGTTTCACCCGAAGGCAATGGAATACATATGTATTTCTCATGGCAAACTATCTCCGCTTTGTGGGTGGCTAACCAATCCATGCCTATGATAACATCAAAGCTACCAAGATGCATAGGTATAAGATCAATCGGGAAAACGTGATCATTTAAGTTCACAGTACATCCGATAATAACAGTGTCAATATCAACAGTATTTCCGTCAGCCACCTCCACGTTAAAAGCTTTATCTAAATATGTACGTGTTCTACCAAGCAAGCATTCAAAATCATATGAAACGAAACTCCTATCGGCACCAGAATCAAATAAGACAGATGCATAAGAGTTGTTGATCAGAAATGTACCGTTGACCACGTCCTGGTTGGCTTGAGCAGCTGGAGCATTCAGTTGGAACGCTCGGCCTCTTGCCACCCTCTGATTGTTTCCGGTCAACTTCGGGCATTGGTTTCTGAAGTGACCTACTTCACCGCACTCATAACAGGCTCTTGCCTGTGCAGGTACCTGGCGAATAGGTGCAGCTTGTATCGGTTGAGCTTGTGGAGCGGGTAATGCAAGCGGTGCATGTTGCATCCTTTGTGCTTGCGGTGAACCCTGGCAAACATTAGGAAAATGGCCAAAACTTCCACAGTTGTTGCAGATGCGACACAACACGTTTGGCAAGTGATGATATCTACAAGTGTTACACTGGGGAGTATTCCCAATGTAATTCCTTACAGTGGTGTTGTTTGTTGATTGCTGCCCAGACTTAGCAGCAAGAGTAGTGACCACAAAGTTCCTGGTCTTTCTCTTTTTGTTGCTGCTCTTAGAAGTACTAGCAGCTTCAGACTTAACTTCAGTTTTGGTTTCTTTTGTAGCAGTCTTCACATCAGTTTTCTTTGTCCCCTTCCTGGTGAGTGTTCCAGCCTTCACATGGTTGTCGGTGAGTGTAGCAGATAAACGGATAGCAGCTTCCAGTGTTTTGGGATTGCTCCCATAGACAGTATCCTGAATCTGCATCGGCAACCCGCCGATATATTTCTCGATCGCTCTCTCCAAGGGTGTCACAAGATGAGGCACCAGCAGGCTATACTCATGGAACTAAGTATTGTAGATAACATTCTCTCCACTGTCCTGCTTGAGTTCCCAGAACTCAGTCTCAAGCTTCCTCATCTCACTTCTAGGACAGAATTCAGTGGTCATCAGGTCCTTGACCTCTTTCCATGTTAGCGCTAGGGCGGCATCAACTCCCCTAGTTCGCTTTTCGCCATTCCACCAGGTCAGTGCTATCTTTTGGAAAACACTGGTGGCATAGCGCACCTTCAAGTTCTCAGGACAATCACTGTTGATGAAGGTATTCTCCATGCTCTCAAACCACTGCAGTAGACCAGTGGCTGATTCAGCACCCGTGAACTTCAGCGGATTACAGGAGTTGAAATGCTTGAATGTGCAAGTTGGCGGATTTGCACCTCCTCTGTTTTGATTGATGTTCTGATTGGCCTGAGTCAACTGGTTCACCAATCCAGAAATAAGTGTTGCTAACTCTTGTATGCCGTATTTGGCATTACTGTTGTTAGCATCCCCATAGTTTGAGTCATCTTCGTTGTGACGGCGCGGCGGCATGTTTCTGAGAAATTAGAAAC
Source organism: Mikania micrantha (assembly GCA_009363875.1). Lineage (NCBI taxonomy): Eukaryota > Viridiplantae > Streptophyta > Magnoliopsida > Asterales > Asteraceae > Mikania > Mikania micrantha. The sequence goes on along the minus strand of CM018693.1, from coordinate 103,789,042 downwards.
ATGTTACTACCGTTTACAACGTAAGTCATACAAACAATGGTCAAATGAGTTCATTTAGACAGTTAAGATTACATATAGAAACTATATTTCTCTCCTATCTGTCATTAAACTCATAAAAATTTTTAAATTTCCTAAAATTATACTAAGTGTCCTAGTTGGTCATAACTAATATTAGCTAACTATTCCTAAGTTCCATACATTCCCCACCCTATACCAACACTGACAACTTCCCGATGCAATGCAACAAGCTTATATATAGGGCATATGCAGAGGTAGATCGCAATCTCCCCTACACCGTCCCACCACAGTTCCATTGCACCACGATTATGCCCTTGTTAGCATTTAGGGTGTATCATGTATCTTACCATAGTCTCACTTCACAACCCTTATCCTAAATAGTATAATTTTGAGTGAAGTGGTCTCTAGTTCACTTGGACAATTAGGTTCTCCTAATGTCTAAGTTCACCTGACATGTAGGTTTACCAATTTCTAAGTTCACCTAATGTCTAAGTTCACCTAACATTAAAGTTTCCCCTAATGTCTAAGTTCACTAAATTCCATACCAAATCTCAATATCCGTAATCATCAATAAGGGTTCATATCATCACTGAGTGCTCTTATTGTCACTAAATGTTCATATCCTCCCTATAAGTTATTCTCATCAATCGTCCATTCCATCACTAAGTGTTAGTATCATCACTATGCATTTATATTCTCACCAAGTGTCTATATCATCACTCCAATTTTACAATTCATTACTAATCATTCGTATAATTCGTTGATCCTATGCACCCTACGTGTCCGATCCGTGTGTTTCATAAGTGAATTTATAAGTGTTTATCAAGTGTGATCATCCATGAGTCAATCCAACCACCTTAACCAACATACCATCAACAATCCATCAATCATATCCTCACAAAAATTCCTAGTAATTTCCTAATAATACCCTATGTTCCTGACACTGACAGACCCCCAATATACTACAAATGGTATATGTATAGGGCATATGTAAGGGTCAGTCGCAACTGCCCTAGCCAACGTCCTACCACCTTTGTAGTATACCACGAGTGTGTCCTTTCCTGGAGATCAAGAGATCTAGCAGGTAATTCCTAAAGCACATAAATTCCCAAGCAGTTAAGTTCTTAAGCAGACAAGTGTCCCAAACGGGTAGTTCCCTTATTCCTCAATACTGACATCCACCCGATGTACTGTAAATGGTATATATATAGGGCATATGATAAGGGTAGGTGGCAACCGCCCAAACCACCGTCCCACCACCTTTACAATACACCACGAGTATGTCCTTATCGAATCATTAGGGCACAAGTAGCAAACAATTAATAATCAGCATATATAATCAGATGTATAACAGGAGTTCAGTTAACATGTAGTAAACACATAAGCATGAAATCCTGAATATACTAACTAGTGTATGAAATAGTTCATACTAGGGTATCCTACGGTTATAGACTAGGTCAACCATTTCTAGTAACCTAATTCTCTATAACCCAGGCTCTGATACCAATCTGTAACACCCCGACCGATGGCGAAAACGTCGGGATGCCACGAGGGATGTGTAGATTTTCAAAAGCTCGTGGGCATCTAAATCAAGTCATCATATATCATTCAATCAACCAAATTTATTACACAAAAATCATGTTCATCATGAAATAGTTACATCAAATACAAAAGAGAATTAACTATTTAACTAAATTCAAGTCGCCAGAATTTCAGTTAATTAGCTAAGTCCAAGATCTTATATGATGATGTCCAAAAGTGTAAGTTCCTCTTCATCAACCTACTTAGCTTCATTACCTGAAACATGTAGGAAAATCAAGTGTCAACTACAAAGTAGTTGGTGAGTAATCATAAGTTTTATATTTAAAAGTATTTTTCAAAATGATTATAAAAGTTTAGAGTTTCCTGAGAACATCCACATGACACCTGCGAGATAATCCATCACACTCCAAACACATAATCCAAACACAAAATCCAACACATAATCACACATCTCAATTAATCATAAGTATTCAATCACATAAACATTCAACCAAACTCAATTATCATCCATCTCAAATATCATAAGTGACTATACATGTATCATTGCAAATGACCGAAGTCAAGTCAACGACACACGGATGTGGCAAATTCCACGTGACAATACATGCATCATTGTAGTTGATCGAAGTCAAAGACAACGACACACGGATGAGGCAAACTCCTCGTGACAATACATTCAGTCGTTACGAATGACCGAAGTCAACAGTAACAACTCATGGAATATGATAATCCATAAATACGAATTTCATATAAATAAACAAGTGTCATCCTTGTGATAACAAAATAATATTGAAAATGGGTATACATGTTTCACCTCCGAGTTTAAAACAAAACAGTTTAAAAAGGAGGTTATGAGAACTCACCTGAATCCTTAGAATCAGTGTTTCTGTAATATGCGCGCTCGCGTAAGTGGACTCAAATCAACTCAACAATCTGTAATTATTATATGTTTGTGATCATGAGTACTTATGTTAGACCATGATTAAGTGTTTCATGATATTGTGACATTAGGTCATTAGGTATGCAACAACTTAAGTTATCATTTAAGTTATACGATTTCACACTATGGTGATCTTAGTTCCATTATTAAGAATAGATACAAGATTAGTTAGTTTCACTTATCAATGACGACGTTTATTGTGAAACCTTATGTGTACACCCCTCATAGATGTGTATGTTAAAGAATGACAACCTTCCTCATACACATCCATTCATGCATGCATGTTTCGTTTACTAAACCATCATTACTCGAATCATTAAACTTACATTAAGCTTAAAGAATTTTACATTAATTTATTCCCATCAAAGATCTTTATTAAGCAATATTTAAAATCTTCTAACTTATATTGTTAATGAAAAGGTGGTGCTTATCATTCTCATGCATGCATATTTATCACCCCCTACACACACACACAGAGATATATATATATATATACATGCATGTTCGTAACCCTCAGTGTATTTCCAAACCCTTTAATCCTAAACGAGTTCAAGTTCCATGACCAACTAACCAGCGAACCAATTAGGTTTGTGGGCTAAGGTTCGGCCCTCATTATGCAAGGTTCGTGCTCCATGGTTGGCTCCTCAAAATGCAAGGGTTCGGCTATAAGAGAGAAAAAGTTCGGCTGGATAATAACGGTTCGACTAGCTTAATGAGATGGTTCGGCTGCTTTGCATGGGTTCGACCCATGAGGGTTCGTGGGCTCCATGCATATAGGTTCGTCCAGTTGGGCTGCACCTAGGTTTGTTCAACACAGGGTTCGGCCTAAAGGTTGGCCAAGGTTCGCTCATCATAAGAAGGTTCGTACCCCTATGGTTCGGTCCAGGTGCAAAGGCTCGGCTGGCTCACAAGGTTCGCCCTAAACCCCAAGGTTCGTGGCCCCAGTTAGGGTTCGCCGCATGTAATGGTTTGCCGCTGAATAGGGTTTGGCTAGAACCATGGTTCGGTCAGAAACTAAGGTTCGGCTCCCATGCTTTGGCGCGAACCTGTACTTCCAATCATCCCCCTCCTCAAGCTTCTGCAATACAAGACTATCCATGGCTTCTATATTCCCTTAACAACTCGTCTAGAAGTTTTATACATGTTTAGGCTCCAAGATCTTGAAGATTCGTTGAGAAATGAAGGATTTATGGTAGAGAGAAGATAGAGGTTGGGAGGGTGACGAAAATGAAGAGGTAGAGAGAGAGGGAGTGTTGGTGAAATGGAAAGGAAGAGGAATAAATTCTTCCTTATATCGCGTATCGTCACCACGTGTCCGGTCTCGTTTTTATCGCGATAAATTATATAGAATGTTAGGTTTCCGTCTTGAAATACTTTTAAACATAACACATTCAATTATAATATTTTCGTTTTAAATAAATAGTTTTTCAATTAAAATCATTTAAATAAAAGATCACGATTTATTTTAGTTAAATTAATTATTTAAATAATCAAGCTATTCGAATACATTTTAGGTTGTGATTCCTAATAAACGTTTTCAGTTTTTATTTATTAATTTAATATCATAATTAATTATTTTATTTTATCTCGTCGAAACGCGTTACTCGCGTACGTATCCGCAAAGATCGTCACCTTTGCGAATTCCAACGCTCGTACCGTATTTCGATTCGATTTACTATTTATGGAATATCGTTTCAGAATATCATTCTTAATAACTATATTCGTGTGAATCGTCACCCACGCGAATATAGCTATTAAGTTAATATTTCTAAATTAATATTCGCGTTTAAGTTACGTTCGTAGCCTCACCATCGTGTAATTAATTCCAATTATACCCCCATTATTCATTAACTTTAATATTATCAATTCCCAATCCAAAACCCACTAAACCCAAGTCACTGACACACCCATGATAGACCGAAATATGCATATGTATATGGCATATGTAAAGGTCAATCGCAACTGCCCTAGCCACCGTCCCACCGCTATTTCGATAAACCATGACCATGTATCCTTGACTATGTTTAGTAACCAAACAACAACCAACTCTTAATCCCCTTTCCATTCCAACCCAATAATCCATAATTATCAGAGTATTCATCTGAATTAACTCTCTGGTTCTGTTTAGTTGAGTTACAACTAAACTTCCCATGATTTACGTGTATAATATGTACTGAACATGTATACCAATAACAGTGATAATCATCAAATAATGTGTTAATATTAATAATTACAAAATCTCAGGTCGTAACGGTACAATCGTACAGATGTACGGACGTACGGACAACCGGAAGTACAGTGATGTTACAAATACACTTATGTTGTTTTAGTGATTGGATGATATCAGGAAATTACGTTATCATGACATCATCCTTTGATAGGTTCTCATGATATGATCAAAATGAAATGAACACAATGCATGATCTCTAGTCTTTAACATTGTTTTATAAGACATTGTCTTATTAAACAATGTTAGCATATGCAGGGAATGACATCATGAAGCTATGTTATCATATGTCACCCTTGATATTACAAGTAATTGTCTCGAATGTGATCTCAATGTTATGTATTCGCAATGGTTTTTAACAGCGTGTTATAGGAGCTTGTCCTATTACATACTATTAATATATTTGGTGAATGATGTCATCATGAAAACATGTTATCATGAGCATCGTTCTTGTTATCCCTAATAGTTGTCTCCGTGATATAAACCCGTTGATAGGAGATCTAGCCTTAATGCGTTGTGTCCTTCAATTTGATTTGATGGTATCATGAAGTTATATTATCATTATACCATACTTGTTCTGTTATACATGTTATTTCACACACAAACACACATAATGATAATAATATGATAATAAAGATAAAATCTTTATTATCTAGAAATCATGATAATTGAAATAATGTGCTAAAACTTTTAAGTAAATAAAAGATTTAAGCATGTTTCTCGGCCCCACATTTAAAATCAAAAGATTAGAAAAGTGGCATATGATGGTGATGATTCTTGTGAGGTTTGTGATCGCAAATGGTTGATTTTCGGCTTGAGTCGATCGTGGAGAAGGAATTTCGCTAACAGAGTGTTGGTGGAGTTGTTTTTGAAAGAATGATGAAAATTTTTTTAAGTGTGGCTTATATATGTCAAACCCCCACCTGTCGTCACCTGATGATGATGTCAGTGATTACTCTGAGAAGGTTGCGGAATCATAGTGGTAATGTATCAGAGATGGGGTGTAACATACTTGAACCGGTATCATAACACACAAGGTTAACTTAATGACAATACGTTACAAGGATAACGCTATTGTTACAATCACTAATTATTTTTCACAAATTAGCACACTAAACTTCCGAAGTTACTTATTTACAAGTCTCTGATAGTGCATTTCTCGCCTATTGTCACTGTCTACATGCAAAAGTTTGTAAATTTGAAAGAATGATTCCAGAGAATCGGAAACTCGGTTTTTCGCACGGTTTTCACCCACGTTCACGATTTGTCGCATATTTTCAAATCATCATGAATTTACGATCGTGCTGTTAACGAAGATTCCCAACAAAATGAGGTGGACTTTCAAACGTAATTGTCACAATATAGTTGTTCTGTCATACGAACGTGTCATTCGTATGAATGACTCGTAGTCATACGAATAGCTATTCCGGTTATCGATTTTGAATTTGTTATCTCATTCGTAGGAATGGAGGGGTTCATTTGTACGAATGACTGTCTGGTCTATCTAATTTTTGGTATTCTTCAATAAGCAAAGTTTTTAGATTTAAATTTACTTCTAGTTAGAATTTTGTTTGTAAAATATTTATTTAGTTAATGTTATTTTAAACTACATGACTCAACTCATGTATGTATTTTCATGAATCATCACTCGTGCAAATACAAATTTTTTTTAAAAAAAATGGGGCCAGTTTTAAAAAAATGGTTACAAGGGGGCTCAATTTTTTTCCGCAAATGGGGTTATCTCCACTATTAGTGACGATTTTAGGAGTGATAAAATTGGAATGTAGATGTGTAAGAAGTCAGTGAATTAGTATACAATTAAAAATCATTTGACCTGCACTTTTCGTCATTGAGAGTGGCGAAATCTTTAAAATCCGGTACACATGAGTCCTTTTACCCATTGATAGTAGCGGAAATCAGATAATGCTTACACATGGTCCTTTTACCTCATTGATATTGGCGAAATCTTTAGATAATATAAAATGTCATAAATGTCTTCTCAGATTAAAGGAAAATTAATTTTGTTAGATAGCAATTTCACATTAAATCTACATAAACTATTCATATTGTTACCTAATTTACCTAAAATTTACCAAACTACATTAAAATTGAATTTCGTAAATTTATGTTAAATACTTATATAGTTATATTGCAGATGTTAAATGATAAAAAGTTATAATTTATTAACATTAAATAATAATAAGTATTTAATAATTATAAAATTATATTTAGGATAACATATAATTGAATTATACTTATTGTTTGCTAAATTTTAATAAATTAGTAAATTGTTGGAATAAGAAAAAATATTTTTTTGATATTTAATTATACAATTTAATTACAAAAAATTAATAGTGGTATTGGAAGAGGGAGACGTGAAAAACACTTTCAGATTCAATTTGTAACATCAGTGTCGAAACCGTCACCGGAACAGTGATCGTGAACAGTACGTGAACAGCAACCAGGTACAAATCTTATGTAATTCAGTGTATTTCATATTCATATTGAGTTTCAGTATCATTTCATGTTATCAAAACAGTGATATCAGAATCATTTCAGAGAAACAAGTTCAGAACAATGGTTCTTGAGTCAGATAATTATCTGGCAACACAGAACCATCAAGTGACTATTTATTAGGATTTTATTATGTATAAACGTATGTGAGGCTTTACAGAACAAAACAGCACGAATGTCGTTACGTGAATGCTAAACCGACAGATTATTCGTATAGGTGACGATCTGTACGAATAAATCTGAAAGTTTAACGTTCTGAATGATATTCAATAATTAGAAAACAATATTGAAGAGTGTAGTTATCGTCGTGTTTGATCGGATGACGATTCGAACAAATACGCGTGATGACCGCGCGATTTGATTTAAACATTAAATAAATATTTTGTAATTTAAATAATTAAAAGATATTTAGTTAATTTATTAGGAATCACAACCTAAAATAATTTTATAAATTCTATTTTATAATCGAGTCGTTTCGTAACGAAAACGACGAGAACCCGACGTTTTTACGCAAAACCACGCAAAACCGAATGAACCCGAACGAACCCGGGTATTTTCCCCATATTAAATGTGGCAATTTAATGCCACAACAACCACCACCAACCAGAATTTTCCCCAAATTTCGTCACCCCTCTCCTCAAGCTTTCTCTCTCTAACACCTTTAACTTCTCACTAAGATTTCTAGCTCAAATCACCATCATTTTGGGTGTTCTTGGTGTCAAAATCACCACCATCACTAGGAGAATACGAAAGTACAAAGGATCTGAACATCTACCCAGCCAAATCGAGGTAAACCTCAAGTTCTTGTTCGGTTTAGGGTTTTGAAAACCCTAATTCGAACCCCACACTCAAAACCGGTTTCAAGCTATAAAACCTTAGGGAAATCATTTACACACATCTTAGAATCATGTAGGAAGAAGTATCAGAGCAAAACCAAGTCGATTAACTTGAACACCATGGTTGTACTTGGTGATTCTCGACTAGCCGAATGGATCTAGTCCAGCCCGTCGAATGGCCTCCTTCATTCGCCGAATGGAGAGCCACGAAGCAGCTATTCGACCAGCCTGTTCATTCGAGCGCCACATGATCCTTTGGCCGAACCAATCACGAATGAATCGACAACTCACATTCGGCCGAATGACTTAGGATAGCCATACTCAACCCATTCGCCACTCCCTCATTCGAACCTTATGGCCGAATAGAACCCTCCTCATTCGACCAGCCCACTTCGCCAATAGCTATTCGATTGGGACTCATTCGCTCGAACTCATTCGACCCAGCTTAGGTTCATTCGGTTACACCCACCCATTCGGCAAGTGTCTTTCGGTGATCTCATTCGGTCACCTATAGGCATTCATTTGGCAAAACCATATCAACTTGACTAGGATCGAGTTGTTAATCGAGTCTTAAGGTGATGAGCTGCATGGATTATAACCGAGTATGTGTGTATGCATGGGGAACCATGTGAGTGCATGGGATTTATGAGTTTCATGCATGGGTGTATGTGTGTGCAAGATATTAATATTAGGGTCCTCTTCATATACACTCAACATAGGATCCATTAAGACAAAGCATGGGTTGTATAAATGTTATGGGTGATTAAAAATCTATTAAAGTAGCTTAACACACTTGGGAATTTATTACTAGATCATGTGGATCAAAACTACTATTGAGAATCTCGAGTGTTAAGTTAATCATTAACACTTGAACCCTAGGAAATCAATAAAGACATGTAATTACCTAGATGGTTTATTTAAACTATCAAAGCTTAGTAGATCAATGAATTAACAAGGAATCGTTTGGATGATCAAAGTCGAATAATGGGCCTGAGGGTGGCCCAATGGGCTTAAATTAAGCTCATCATGGTACTTATACTTATCTTTTAAATTAATTATGTTTTAATAAAGATAATTGACTTATAAAATCCTATTAAATTAAATAAATGATTTTTATAAATAAATGTTTAACTTGAAATGAACAATTTTGAAAATGTTCTTATTTAAAGTTTCTAATTTAGTTATGTGGGATTAAGGTTACTGCTGGGTAATAAGTTAGGTTAAGTTAGAAGGAGTCATAGGTACGCACTAGTAATTTAGGACACTTAGTTGCACACCGAGACCAAACCCTAGTTACAACGTTTTTATACATACTTATCGTATTCGAATTTCTTAAAACAACTCAGGTGTTAAAGATACATAAGCAACAAGCAAAGAGCGCGCATTATCTTTTGTGAATCATTCGCAGAGCAACACAGGTGAGTTCATTGCCCCTTTTCTAACATTTTGTTTTAAAATGCGGGGCTGAGAAGCATGCGTAAACTGTTTTATATAAATTGTTTATTTAAATGCTTTTATTTATTATATGTTTTACATATATATGTTGAAGATACTCTTAGACTCCTGTCTAGGAAATTATTAAATAGATCAATTATCAAATAAATTAAATTACTCTTATGAGTAATACTTTAATTCTAAACTCAAATCAAACCCTTAGTCCATCAAGTTCAAATTCAAGAATCTAAATTCAAAGTGAAATCAAATGAGCAAAAATCAAAAGATCATATTCGAAGAATCATAACTCAGTGTGGGATCTGAGAACAAAGAATCATAATCAAGAATCAAATATCATTGTGAATCATGGAAATTCTAAAGATCAAAATCAAGAGACTTAAGGAATCAGAAATCATAAATGTGTGTGAATCATTGAAATAATGAAATCATTATGATCTAATGAACTCATTAATACTCAAGTCAAGGTTGATGTCATTTGTATATGGAATCAAGACCACGTGTAACACACATATAAAGTCCCTTCAGGTATAGAAGACTCTTGTAGTCAGGCTATACGGGCAACAATGTGAACTATCAAATGAGATTAATATCAAAGTCAAAATCATGAGAATCAAGAGATCAAGAACCACATGATATCCTTAAAGTCCCCGCATGTACAGAAGACCATTGGGTCAAGCTGTAAGGGCAAAACATTAAAATCCCGCTCAGTTCAGGTGTACTCCTTGTGAGTTATGCCTGACATGGGTCACGTGTGAGAGGTTACAACTTGGACAACCACCAACAACTAAGTCTAATTGATTGAGTCAATTAAGGCCCAATCATCAAGTCTTAGTTGTATATAAATGTTTTATTTATTTATTTAATTAAATATTTAACATTTGTTTCTATTACTGACTTTTGGGAAATCATATATCTATGATGAACTCAAGAGAATCAAAGGTAAATTAAGTTTTGGGAAAACAAAATATAAATTAGAGGTGTGTAGGGTAAAGATGCTTAATTATCATTAACAACAGTGTCATATGCATATTAGTATGTGGTGGGATGGCGTCTGGGCGAGTTTGTTGGCTTGACCTAGGGGTATGCCCTATATATAAACATACCGATATGGATATTACATGTGAAGTTAATGAGGTTAGGGTCTTTACCGAAGGAGGTTTTCAAATCATTATCAAATCATTTCCAAATCATTTTTGTAACATTTGTGCATTTAGTCATAATAGTCGTAAACAGTGTTAGAACAGTGTGTGTACATGTTCAGTCAGTCAATGTGTATCATATGTTCATTATGTGCTTGTGTGTTAAAATCCTTATCATTTAACAAGTATGTATTATTTATTTACAGTCGAGTTCACTAGGCAAGAACAGTATTGTGTTATATCGAAACAGTGGTGGGCAGCGAGAGTGAGCCCTATATATATACTGCGTTCGGTATAACATGATAGTGTTGGTGCGTAGTGTTAAGACGAATATTATGACAATTAATTCAACAAGAATCGTAATACGTAAGCGAGACTGAGTATAGTTATGGGTGACGATCCATAATGATACGAATGTTGAACTTATAATTATGATTAAACGGCTTTAAATAATTAATACGATCGGAAAACGTACGCGATTGCGGGTATACACGTAATTGTGAGTGTTTAACGATCTGTCAACACACGAAGAGTAAAAATAATTATATTAATTATTTTATATTTTTACAATTTTGAAACTCATCATTTTAATGAGTTTAACAACTCTTTTATTTTTAAACCGCGTAAAATACGCGTTACGTTCTGGAAACGCGAACCGAGCGACCGAAACGGACCCGAATACCACACGGGCTATAAAAGCCCTAAAGATGGTGATTTTCTCATTTATTACCTCACCAACTCACTCTCTCTCTACAATTTCGTCTACCCTCTCTCTCTCTAAGAAAACCATCTTTAAACGTTCGTAACTCGCTCGTTTCTTGACGAAATTCGGTGTTCTTGGTGTCCACGCGAAGCTCTCAACGAGTACTACAAGAAAGTACAGCAGATCGGAGGTTTTCACCGGTCAAAAACGAGGTATGAACTGAAGAAGTTTCGGGAAAATAGGGTTTCTTGTGTTTTTGATTCAAACTCGACAGTTAGCCGGATCCCTGCACTTCATACCTAGCTTCGCACCTATAGCAACATTCTCTAAAGTTATCCTAGCTTAGATCGAGTTCTGGAAACAGGTGTTCGACGAAGGAGATGATGGTGGTAACAGGTTCGGTGGCCGAACCTTCATGCTCAGCTGGCCGAACCCTAATGAGGCTCCACGAACCTGCATGGTTCGTTAGACATCAGCCGAACCTTTGGGGGACCTCCCGAACCTGTGCCGAGCCTTCATGCCTCCGACGAACCATCCTGATGCCACGAACCCCCTGGATCAGTCACGAACCATAGCGAGCCCTAGGATTTGAGCCGAAACCATCCTGGTTAACGAACCCTAGAGCAATCAACTTCAGCAGCCGAAGTTATTAGGGTTTCTCAGTCGAACCCTTTGCGAACCAGTTGATATCAACCGAACCATCATCAGAGTCACGAACCCTATTATGGCATGCAGCGAACCCATACAGACAAACCTCACGAACCCTTCTATGCCGAACCATAGGAAGACGAACCCTGCATGGTTCGTTGGTTATTGCCGAACCTTGGAACTTAGGGACGAATCTATACATCACCATATTGAGCCGAACCCTTGCATTGTTAGTGGATCATGATAGACGAACCTAGCTCATGAACCTAAAAGGTTCGCTGCCAAGAGAGTTGGCCGAGACCCAACATGCGAGTTTCTTTACACATCTTGGCCCAATCGATTTGTTTAACTTGGCCCACATTAGTTCCATTCCTTCCGGCCCAAAACAATTATCATTGGCCCATGTTATTCCCTTTGTTACACATTATGGCTTCCGGTCCATTAAGAGTTTAAGTTGGCCCAATAGTATCTTCAATTGGCCCATAGTGATCTAAGTGGCCCATGGCATTTGTTAAGCCTTATGGTTACATGAGTTAAGGCCCAATTGTGTTGGGTTTGACTTATGATACTTGTGAATTGATCATGAATTGGTTAAGTTATAACTTGACAACAATCATGAAGATAAATTCACAATCACAAGACTTAAAACAATTGGAACATTCTTTCATAAATCATAGTAATCAATGGTTATCAAATTCTCAAACGATTATCATTTTATGCATAAGATTTATGCACAAGGGAACATTTCATATTCGTTTCTTGGACCCATGATCAATCAAGTAATTCAAAGCATAACTTTCAAGTTTTCACAACAATCATAATCATGATCAAGTATTCAAGTGTTAATCATTTTCAAGAGAACACAAGTCAATCAATGAATCAAAGTCTATACAATTATAAATCCTATATCTTATGTATGATTACAATGTTATAGGAAACAATTAGAAGTCCTGTTTGCTACTTGCTATCTGTTTTAGTTCAGAGTCTACTGCAGACAGGTGAGAACATTAGCCCCTCTTTTACTGTTTTATAACTGTTTTGGGGTGGAACACGTGATCAAACCAATCGTTTACAAACATATTTCATTACACAAGGTGTGTGTATTCTTATAAACATTACGGGTTCATTTTACGAATCCTAGGGATTCATCAACTGTTTTAAAGGAATTATCAACTATTAATCTCTTTTCACTAAAAAGGTTTTATAAAGGATCTTTGAACTGTTTTGTAACAGATTTACTCAAATGTATTTATGAAGGATAACCACCTTTAAATAAATAATTTTATGAACTCTTTTGTTATAAACCTTGTTGTTACACAAGGTCACTATTTCATGGTATTCAAATCAAGTGGTTCACAACATGGTATTCAAATCAAGTGGTTCACAACATGGTATTCAAATCAAGTGGTTCACATCATGGTATTCAAATCAAGTGGTTCATTTCAAGGTATTCAAAACAAAGGATTTAATTCGTGGAATTAAATCTAGGTTTTCAATTCATGTTATCAAATAAGGCATTAACACATCCGGTTAAAGTAAGGTTCAGAAACATGGTGTCTATTGTTGTAAACAAACTTGTAAAAGCATCAACTATCATATTCATTAGCGTTAGTACTGGGTGATCACAACAAGGGAAAGCGGACACACACATTGGGGCAGGCCGATTGCTGCAGTTAGTTTTTAAATCTGTTTTATAAACTAACTGCAGATTTCGGTTACATATGGTTTTATCAAGACTGTTTACACTCATTTTCTTACTTGATGTTAGTTTGGGTTGCAGCTCATCAGTGTGAATCTTATGTTGCTTTAACTTACCTATGTCTTAAATCATATACTCATGTTTACAAATGTTTAAACCTATTGTTCTCACCAACTACGTCTGTAGTTGACAGTTACTTTTCACGTGTTTCAGGTAATTAGGTTTAAGACATTCTCAGGGACAACTAAGGAGACCATTCTAAGATAGAACAAGATGAAGAAACATGCTAGGATGTATTAGAAACACACTAAATCCTAATTGTTTAATTGTCTTGTTTGAAGTCTTCTTTTGTAACTCTTTTGGTAGATAGTTGTATGTAACTAAACAATTGTCAAAACATTATGCAACATAGTAATCCGTTGTGGTTGTTCTTATTCAATACTTGTGCATGATTCAACTGTTCATACGTCACCGCGCCGTGGATTCCGCACGCGGCGCAGGGGTGTGACAGGTTGGTATCAGAGCCAAGGTTGTAGAGAACTAGGAAAAAACCCAATGTTTAATGACCTAGACTATAACCTAAGCTACCCAATAGGACTAAGTGCTATAGACTTGAGGATACTTAGGATCTAAGTAACTTAAGTGAGCATTAAGTCTACATCAAGCTTGAAAGATCTTAGGACATTTTACTAAGATTAGATATCGAGTCAAAGAGTTTGAATCGGACTTCTATAATTTTAGAAACCGAATTAAATTCTCACACATATGCATTTAAGGATTTCAGAGGCAAGGATCTGTATTCTTAGTATCCTTGATCTGAAATTCTCACACAGAGATCATTATAGGATTTAGAGGCAAAGATTGATATCTTTGATCTAAAGTCCTTGTCATATTCATTATGGGATTTAGAGGCAAAGATCTATTAATTTAGTATCTTTGATCTAAGATCCTTGTCATATTCATTATGGGATTTAGAGGCAAAGATCTATTAATTTAGTATCTTTGATCTAAGATCCTTGTCATATTCATTATGGGATTTAGAGGCAAAGATTGGTATTTTTGATCTAAAGTCCTTGTCATATTCATTATAGGAATTCAAATGTCGAGGTCTATTAATTTAGAGTCTTGATTTGAAATCCTTGTCATGCTCATTATAGGAATTCAAAGGTCAAGAACTATTAATTTAGAGTCTTGATTTGAAATCCTTGTCATTGTTATCATTGTTATCATTATCAGGTGTTCATTATCATAGGAACTTTATAACTTAGAATCTGTGTGACAGTATTCTTTAGTTGAAGTTCTCACAAGAGATCATTATACTCGATACTGTAAGTATTGAGAACCTAGGTTAATTAACCTAGGACACACATGCTAAAACCTAAGGTTTTAATTTCAAGCAAATTAAGAACCATGGTTTACATAATCATAAACATATCCATAGAACAAGAGGCAATCATGAAACAATCATAATCAATCAATAGTTGGA
Source organism: Mikania micrantha (assembly GCA_009363875.1). NCBI lineage: Eukaryota > Viridiplantae > Streptophyta > Magnoliopsida > Asterales > Asteraceae > Mikania > Mikania micrantha. The sequence goes on along the minus strand of CM018693.1, from coordinate 103,773,835 downwards.
ATCTTAGCCCCAAATATAGACGACGGATTAACGCTGACGTGTTGAGGTAAGTGGTGGGTCGGTGAGAGCTTACCCTATATATAAGCTTATTTCAGTATGTTAGGGGGAATCCGGCGTTTGTATTTGGAGTGAGGATTCGGGATCAACTGGAAACATGGATCATTAGTCAAACACATGGGATACAAACATTTGGGAAACAATCATTGGTGAATCAAATCATAGTGCAATTCAAACTTGGATGAACCAAACATTATGGTGAATCAATCAAGTTGTGAACATTCTTTAGATGTAAACCTTAAGTGAAATTCTTAAGTGATTACATCATTAGTACTTACTGACATAGGTTAACAGGAATGTGTAGAACACACGTATGATTTAGTTCTACATGTTAACAACTGTTAGTAGGTGCACACATAACATAATCATGGTTCAATCATGGAATCAATCATAGTTCAAGTTGATCAAAAATCATGGGATTCTTAATCAATGGAACACACTTGCAAATCAGTAGAAACGTGTTGCCAAATGCTAGCAAGGGCATGATCGTGGTATACCGAAACGGTGGTGGGCAGCGAGAGTGAGCCCTATATATAAGCTATTTTCGGTATATCGGGAAAGTGTCAGTGTGTAGGTTTGGTGGAGAGATCATGGAACATCGTACATATTCACATGATAAGTATGCAAATAAGTTGATAACTTATACGTGTACTGGATCATATTACAATTGAATGATAATACTAGTAGTATGGATATATTACTGACCTTATCATGAAAATTCAATTGTATCCTTCCTCATTACTGACCCACTTGTGGCTTCTATTCGTAGAATGCCTCCCCGACGTGATCCTAACGGAGGGGGTTCAACAAGTGGCAACGACGATGAGATCAACAAGATTGCTCGAGCTATTGCGGTTCATATGCGGGATGTGATTCCTGGTATGGTCACTGATATCACCCAGAATCTTCGGGGAAGTACCAGTGATTCCGCACACAACTCAAATGCCACTAACGCTGGAACTGCTAACTTTACTTTCAAGCAGTTCAACGATGCTAAGCCTCCTAAGTACTCTGGTACCGAGGGAGCTACCGGCCTACTGCAATGGCTGGAAAGCATTGAAGACATTCTCGACTTCACTGGATGTCCTGAGAATCTGAAGGTCAAGATGGCCTCAAGCGCTTTTCACAAAGGCGCACTCACCTGGTGGAATTCTGAGAAGAACACCAGAGGACGTGAAGTTGCTTTAGCTTTACCGTGGGACGGTTTCAAGAACTTACTTGTGGAGAAGTTTTGTCCACGTCATGAACTGAAGAAACTCGAGGTAGAGATGTGGAATCTGGTGCAAGATAGTGGAGAGAACGCAAAGTATACAACTCGATTCCATGAGTTGTGCATTTTGGTACCCCATTTGGTTACTCCTCTACCCCGCAGGATAGAGAAATATATTGAAGGCTTACCTCTGGTTGTTAGAGGGACTGTTATGGGTAATAACCCTACTACTTTGGAGGCAGCCATTCAACTTGGTGCTACTCTTACTGAAGAGTATGTGAAGTCTGGAGTGCTCAACCGAAAGGGGTTTAAGAGAGCTCAGATTGAAGAAGGCAAGAAGCCTGAGCAGCACCATCACAAGAAAAAGAAGCAAAAGACAATCAAGAACTTTGCAGCGTTGACTGCAGCTGCACCTACTCACGCTACACCTATCACTGCTATGCCACAACCAGCTAATGCCAGAAAGCCTTATACTGGCCAGTTTCCACTCTGCACCAAATGCCAGTATCATCATCTACCCAACACTCCATGCAGAAAGTGTCTCAAATGTGGGCGTATGGGACACTTGGCGGCTACATGCCGATCTGCTCATCTTGCTGCTGCAACAACTGCTACCACTACCACTGCTGCTACAGGTGGAAGGGCCTGTTATAATTGTGGAGCAGAGGGACACTTCAGAAATCAGTGTCCAAAACTCAACAACAATACTGCTGCTGCTCATGCTTTTGTGATTGGAACTGCTGAAGCACGTGAAGAGCCGGCAGTCATCACGGGTACATTTCTTATCAATGATCATTATGTTCCTATCATATTTGATACTGGTGCCGATAAAAGTTTTATCTCTGCTCATACTGCTTCTTTGCTTAATATGCAACTATCCACACTTACTGCTCCCTATACTGTAGAAGTAGCAAATGGTAATACCATAGTTGTAGATTCCATAATTCATGCTTGTGAGCTAAGATTAAATGACCATCTCTTTTCGATCGATCTCATTCCTATGACTCTCGGAAGCTTCGAAGTTGTAGTAGGAATGGATTGGTTATCCAAGAATAACGCTGAAATCGTATGCTCTGAGAAACTTATTCGAATTCCCTTACCGTCCGGCGAAACGATGATAGTCTACGGCGAGAAACCATGCCGCGGATTGAAGATAGTATCGTGCATCAAGGAGAGGAAGTACTTGAAGAAGAAATATTATGCTTTCCAAGCTCATGTAGTGGAAAAGAAACCTGAAAAGAAAGCAGTTGGAGATGTTCCAGTTATCAAAGAATATCCAGACGTATTTCCAGAAGACTTGCCTGGACTACCACCAGTCTGACAAGTGGAGTTTAGTATTGATCTCGTCCCTGGAGCAAACCCAGTGGCGAAATCACCGTATCGATTAGCACCGTCTGAGATGCAAGAACTGTCTAGTCAGCTTCAAGAACTTTTAGACAAAGGTTTCATAAGACCGAGTTTCTCTCCATGGGGAGCTCCGGTTCTCTTTGTCAAAAAGAAAGACGGTTCATTTCATATGTGTATCGATTATCGTGAGTTGAACAAGTTGACAATCAAGAATAGATATCCTCTGCCCAGGATCGATGATCTGTTTGATCAATTACAGGGAGCAACTTGCTTCTCTAAGATTGACTTACGATCTGGGTATCATCAGTTAAGAGTAAATGATGAGGATATACCAAAGACTGCATTTAGGACTCGATATGGACACTATGAGTTTGTGGTTATGCCATTTGGGCTGACCAATGCACCTGCAGTGTTCATGGACTTGATGAACCGAGTCTGCAGGCCATATTTAGATCAGTTTGTTATTGTCTTTATTGACGACATCGTGATTTATTCCAAGTCAGAACAAGAACATGAAGATCATTTGAGGAAAGTCTTAGAGTTGCTAAGAACTGAACAACTATATCCAAGTTAGTTCACTTCCTAGGACATGTCATAAACAAAGATGGGATACATGTAGATCCGGCGAAGATTGAGGCGATTAAGAACTGGACTACTCCATCTACTCCAACAGAGATTCGTTCGTTTCTGGGTCTGGCGGGCTATTACAGGAGATTCATTGCGAATTTCTCTAAGATTGCCTTGCCACTTACCACTTTGACTCAGAAAAGTCAAGCGTTTATATGGGGACAGAAACAGGAAGATGCATTTCAACTTCTTAAACAGAAGTTATGCAACTCCCCTATCCTTAGCCTTCCAGAAGGCAGTGATGATTTCATTGTCTACTGTGATGCTTCAAACCTTGGTCTCGGTTGTGTACTTATGCAACGGGACAAGGTCATTGCTTATGCTTCAAGACAACTTAAGGTTCACGAGAAGAATTACACTACTCATGACCTTGAGTTAGGGGCTGTGGTCTTTGCATTGAAGATTTGGAGACACTACCTGTATGGTACTAAATGTGTCATCTATACAGACCACAAGAGCCTACAACACATTCTCAATCAGAAAGAACTCAACATGAGACAACGATGTTGGGTTGAGCTTCTAACTGATTACGACTGTGAGATTCGTTACCATCCGGGTAAAGCCAATGTGGTGGCGGATGCTCTTAGTCACAAGGAACCAGTCAAACGGATTCGTGTAAGAGCCATGGAGATCAACACACAGCCAAACTTGAAAGACTTGATTCGCATTGCACAACAACAGGTAGTAACAGACAATCAACTCAAGACAGACTTGGATTGTGGCATTGAGAAGAAACTAGAACCTCGAGCTGATGGGGTGTTATATCTCAACGGCCACATTTGGATTCCGAAGTCTGAAGAATTGCGCACACTCATCTGTGATGAGGCTCATAAGTCGCGATACTCAGTTCATCCTGGAGCCGACAAGATGTATCAGGACTTGAGGACATCTTACTGGTGGCCGGGAATGAAGAAAGACATAGCATTGTATGTGGGAAAATGTCTTACATGTTCAAAGGTCAAAGCAGAACATCAAAAACCTTCGGGACTTCTACAGCAACCTGAAATTCCTCAATGGAAATGGGAGCAAATTTCCATGGATTTCATAACTAAGTTGCCGAGAACTCCGCGAGGTTTCGATTCGATTTGGGTGATCGTTGATCGACTCACCAAATCTGCTCATTTTCTCCCGATCCGAGAGGATTACAAGATGGAGAATTTATCCACTTTGTACATCAACGAGATCATTGCACGTCATGGTACACCAACATCAATCATATCTGATCGTGATAGTCGTTTCACTTCTCGCTTTTGGCAATCATTGCAAAAGGCTTTGGGAACGCGTGTTAATCTTAGCACGGCATATCATCCCCAAACCGACGGCCAAAGCGAAAGGACTATCCAAACACTTGAGGACATGCTTCGTTCTTGTGTCATTGACTTCGGTGGAAGTTGGGACACTCATCTCCCACTCATTGAGTTTTCATATAACAATAGCTATCATACGAGCATTCAATGTGCACCATTTGAAGCTCTATATGGTAGAAAGTGCCGATCACCGGTCTGTTGGACCGAGATTGGTGACTCACAGGTCGTAGGACCAGAACTCATTCAGGAAACGTCAGACAAGATCACAATCATTCAGTCACGGCTTAAGGCCGCACGAGATCGGCAGAAGAGTTATGTTGATCGACGTCGGAAACCGCTTGAGTTTCAAGTCGGTGACCGAGTCTTACTCAAGGTTTCTCCCTGGAAAGGCGTTGTCCGATTCGGGAAGAAAGGGAAACTTGCACCAAGGTACGTTGGACCTTTTGAGATCCTGGAACGGATTGGTCCCGTAGCCTACAAACTCAAACTTCCAGTGGAGCTAAGCAATGTTCATGATACTTTTCATGTATCAAATCTTAAGAAATGCTTAGCGGATCATGATGTTCAGATTCCACTGGAAGACATACAGATTCAGAACAACATGCAATTCATAGAACGTCCAGTTGAGATCATGGATCATGGGGTCAAGAAACTTAAACGCAGCCGTATCCCGATCGTAAAGTTACGATGGGAGGGCAAACGCGGTGCTGAGTTCACCTGGGAACGTGAAGACCAGATGAAGCTTAAGTACCCTCATCTTTTTACAGTATCTTCGGCTAGTTAATTTCGGGACGAAATTCCCTTAACTAGGGGAGACTGTAACATTTGTGCATTTAGTCATGATAGTCGTAAACAGTGTTAGAACAGTGTGTGTACATGTTCAGTCAGTCAATGTGTATCATATGTTCATTATGTGCTTGTGTGTTAAAATCCTTATCATTTAACAAGTATGTATTATTTATTTACAGTCGAGTTCACTAGGCAAGAACAGTATTGTGTTATATCGAAACAGTGGTGGGCAGCGAGAGTGAGCCCTATATATATACTGCGTTCGGTATAACAGGATAGTGTTGGTGCGTAGTGTTAAGACGAATATTATGACAATTAATTCAACAAGAATCATAATACGTAAGCGAGACTGAGTATAGTTATGGGTGACGATCCATAATGATACGAATGTTGAACTTATAATTATGATTAAACGGCTTTAAATAATTAATACGATCGGAAAACGTACGCGATTGCGGGTATACACGTAATTGTGAGTGTTTAACGATCTGTCAACACACGAAGAGTAAAAATAATTATATTAATTATTTTATATTTTTACAATTTTGAAACTCATCATTTTAATGAGTTTAACAACTCTTTTATTTTTAAACCGCGTAAAATACGCGTTACGTTCCGGAAACGCGAACCGAGCGACCGAAACGGACCCGAATACCACACGGGCTATAAAAGCCCTAAAGATGGTGATTTTCTCATTTATTACCTCACCTACTCACTCTCTCTCTACAATTTCGTCTACCCTCTCTCTCTCTAAGAAAACCAACTTTAAACGTTCGTAACTCGCTCGTTTCTTGACGAAATTCGGTGTTCTTGGTGTCCACGCGAAGCTCTCAACGAGTACTACAAGAAAGTACAGCAGATCGGAGGTTTTCACCGGCCAAAAACGAGGTATGAACTGAAGAAGTTTCGGGAAAATAGGGTTTCTTGTGTTTTTGATTCAAACTCGACACTTAGCCGGATCCCTGCACTTCATACCTAGCTTCGCACCTATAGCAACATTCTCTAAAGTTATCCTAGCTTAGATCGAGTTCTGGAAACAGGTGTTCGACGAAGGAGATGATGGTGGTAACAGGTTCGGTGGCCGAACCTTCATGCTCAGCTGGCCGAACCCTAATGAGGCTCCACGAACCTGCATGGTTCGTTAGACATCAGCCGAACCTTTGGGGACCTCCCGAACCTGTGCCGAGCCTTCATGCCTCCGACGAACCATCCTGATGCCACGAACCCCCTGGATCAGTCACGAACCATAGCGAGCCCTAGGATTTGAGCCGAAACCATCCTGGTTAACGAACCCTAGAGCAATCAACTTCAGCAGCCGAAGTTATTAGGGTTTCTCAGTCGAACCCTTTGCGAACCAGTTGATATCAACCGAACCATCATCAGAGTCACGAACCCTATTATGGCATGCAGCGAACCCATACAGACAAACCTCACGAACCCTTCTATGCCGAACCATAGGAAGACGAACCCTGCATGGTTCGTTGGTTATTGCCGAACCTTGGAACTTAGGGACGAATCTATACATCACCATATTGAGCCGAACCCTTGCATGGTTAGTGGATCATGATAGACGAACCTAGCTCATGAACCTAAAAGGTTCGCTGCCAAGAGAGTTGGCCGAGACCCAACATGCGAGTTTCTTTAGACATCTTGGCCCAATCGATTTGTTTAACTTGGCCCACATTAGTTCCATTCCTTCCGGCCCAAAACAATTATCATTGGCCCATGTTATTCCCTTTGTTACACATTATGGCTTCCGGTCCATTAAGAGTTTAAGTTGGCCCAATAGTATCTTCAATTGGCCCATAGTGATCTAAGTGGCCCATGGCATTTGTTAAGCCTTATGGTTACATGAGTTAAGGCCCAATTGTGTTGGGTTCGACTTATGATACTTGTGAATTGATCATGAATTGGTTAAGTTATAACTTGACAACAATCATGAAGATAAATTCACAATCACAAGACTTAAAACAATTGGAACATTCTTTCATAAATCATAGTAATCAATGGTTATCAAATTCTCAAACGATTATCATTTTATGCATAAGATTTATGCACAAGGGAACATTTCATATTCGTTTCTTGGACCCATGATCAATCAAGTAATTCAAAGCATAACTTTCAAGTTTTCACAACAATCATAATCATGATCAAGTATTCAAGTGTTAATCATTTTCAAGAGAACACAAGTCAATCAATGAATCAAAGTCTATACAATTATAAATCCTATATCTTATGTATGATTACAATGTTATAGGAAACAATTAGAAGTCCTGTTTGCTACTTGCTATCTGTTTTAGTTCAGAGTCTACTGCAGACAGGTGAGAACATTAGCCCCTCTTTTACTGTTTTATAACTGTTTTGGGGTGGAACACGTGATCAAACCAATCGTTTACAAACATATTTCATTACACAAGGTGTGTGTATTCTTATAAACATTACGGGTTCATTTTACGAATCCTAGGGATTCATCAACTGTTTTAAAGGAATTATCAACTATTAATCTCTTTTCACTAAAAAGGTTTTATAAAGGATCTTTGAACTGTTTTGTAACAGATTTACTCAAATGTATTTATGAAGGATAACCACCTTTAAATAAATAATTTTATGAACTCTTTTGTTATAAACCTTGTTGTTACACAAGGTCACTATTTCATGGTATTCAAATCAAGTGGTTCACAACATGGTATTCAAATCAAGTGGTTCACAACATGGTATTCAAATCAAGTGGTTCACATCATGGTATTCAAATCAAGTGGTTCATTTCAAGGTATTCAAAACAAAGGATTTAATTCGTGGAATTAAATCTAGGTTTTCAATTCATGTTATCAAATAAGGCATTAACACATCCGGTTAAAGTAAGGTTCAGAAACATGGTGTCTATTGTTGTAAACAAACTTGTAAAAGCATCAACTATCATATTCATTAGCGTTAGTACTGGGTGATCACAACAAGGGAAAGCGGACACACACATTGGGGCAGGCCGATTGCTGCAGTTAGTTTTTAAATCTGTTTTATAAACTAACTGCAGATTTCGGTTACATATGGTTTTATCAAAACTGTTGACACATTATGTAACTCCAAACGTGGTTTGGGACTTGATATTATATGTTGACTCTCGTGCAAACAGTGATTGGACTGTTTACACTCATTTTCTTACTTGATGTTAGTTTGGGTTGCAGCTCATCCGTGTGAATCTTATGTTGCTTTAACTTACCTATGTCTTAAATCATATACTCATGTTTACAAATGTTTTAACCTATTGTTCTCACCAACTACGTCTGTAGTTGACAGTTACTTTTCACGTGTTTCAGGTAATCAGGTTTAAGACATTCTCAGGAACAACTAAGGAGACCATTCTAAGATAGAACAAGATGAAGAAACATGCTAGGATGGATTAGAAACACACTAAATCCTAATTGTTTAATTGTCTTGTTTGAAGTCTTCTTTTGTAACTCTATTTTGGGGTCTGTAGTTGTCTTTCTTTTGGTAGATAGTTGTATGTAACTAAACAATTGTCTAAACATTATGCAACATAGTAATCCGTTGTGGTTGTTCTTATTCAATACTTGTGCATGATTCAACTGTTCATACGTCACCGCGCCGTGGATTCCGCACGCGGCGCAGGGGTGTGACAATTTTCAAATACTAAACTACATGAACTCACCAACCATGTGTTGACTTTATTTTTGCATAACTTCTCAGGTGACGAACAGGTCAACTGAAGAGTTGTTTCTTTTGGACTAGGTTACAGATAGAGTACCTAGCTTTTGGACCTGCATATTTTGGACATCATACACCATTATTTTGCATATCTTGTGCAGATACAAGATTGAAGATTTATGATGTTATAGTAGATTTACATTGTTAAATTATAAACTTAACTGATGTAATTTAACTTTGTAATTCTATTTTATTTTAGCAAGTTTCTCATTTATATATATCATGTGCAATGTAAACAATCTGATCATTCCGATTATCACTCACGATATCGCGCCCCGTGAACCTTCCGCCCGTCGGGGAAACCCGATCCTACCCCGCCGGCTCGGGGTGTGACAGATTGGTATCAGAGCCATGGTTATAGAGAAATATAGGTCACTTATTTAAACGGTTTGGCCTAGACTATAACCTAGGGACCCTGCATGTAGAGAACTTAGGATTTAAGAATTATTGCATTGTGTCTTCTGCATTCGATCATTGCACTAACCAATATTCATTTGGTTATGATCAGAATGCCGCCGCGAACACAACCTCCTCTGTTGCCATCATCACAAGACCAAGCTCCACACTCCTCAACGCCATCACCAAACGACTCACCACCACCACCTCCTCCACCGCCTCCACCTCCTCCCCCACTGATCACACAGGCATCAGGTTCAGGCACGACTCCCATACTGGATCCCACCACCATCGCTTTGGTGACTCTACTGAGCAGCCAGATGACCAATTAGATGAAAGAGGCGATACCGGAGATGTTCAACCTTCTCTGTAATGAGATCAACAACACTGGAAATTCATCAGGAGAAGCCAGTGGGAATACTGGTGGTACCTCACACTACTCCTACAAGTCATTCGTGGGATGTAAACCGCCTAGTTTTAGCGGATCTGAAGGAGCCGTTGGATTAATCCAATGGATTGAAAAGATTGAGGCTACTCTGGACCTCTGCAGCTGTCCAGAGCACCATAAAGTCCGCTACTCTGCTGGAACATTCAACAAGCGGGCTCTGACCTGGTGGAATGGTCAGATCAATGCCCGAGGAAGAGATGAAGCTATGGCAATGCCATGGGAGGACTTCAAGGCGTTACTGAGAACAGAATTCTGCCCCAAGAATGAGCTACAAAAGTTGGAAGTTGAGTTATCCAACCATGTGATGAAAGGGGCTGATCACATGGGGTACACTACTCGTTATCACGAGTTGAAAAGAGGATCGACAGATATGTAGGTGGACTTCCCGCCTGTATTCAGGGTATGGTTGTTTCAGCCAACCCTACCACTGTCGAGTCAGCAGTAAGATTGTCTGGGAAACTCACTGATTTGATGGTTGCATCAGGAGTTCTGAAAAAAGAGGTTGATACTGGTAAGAGAAAGGAAGAGTCTTCAAAGAAACCACATCATCAGCAACTTCCGAAGAAGAAAGATAAATTTATCAAGAACTACATTGTGGCTACTCCCCTCAACCAAGTAGCAGCGACACAACAAAATGTGCCCAAGAAACAGTATACTGGCCCCCATCCTCTGTGTACTAAATGCCAGTATCATCATGCTGCAAACAACCAGTGCCGTCAATGCACGGGTTGTGGAAGAAAAGGGCACTGGATCCAACAGTGCAGACTGACACCAAATCCAGCAGTCAACAATGCTGCTCTAGCTCTCCCTCCACCTGCAAATCAGAACAATGGTGGATGCTTCAACTGTGGCGAACAAGGCCATTTTGCAAAGAACTGTCCGAAGAAGGCACAACAGGCAGTTCAAGCTCCTCGTGGAAGAGCTTTTGTTATTGGAGCACCAGCTGCACGCCAGGACCCAAATGTGGTCACTGGTACGTTTCTCTTACATGACTTTTATGCATCTGTTCTATTTGACATTGGTGCGGATCAGAGTTTTATCTCTGCCGATTTTGCATGCCAACTAGATGCTATAGAGGAACAGTTAGATTCCCCTTACATTATAGAAGTAGCTAACGGAAAACAGATTACAGTTAGTACAGTATACAGAAATTTCCCGTTGACACTTAATGGTCATACGTTTGTCATTGACTTGATACCGATGGAGTTGGTTAGTTTCGACATCATTGTTGGAATGGATTGGCTTTCCTCTAACCGAGTGGAAGTCATCTGTTCTGAGAAGCTGCTTCGAGTTCCATTACCAGAGGATCGTGTGTTGGAAGTTAGAGGGGATCAGGCAAAACGAAGTGTTAAAATCATTTCATGCATAAAGGCGCGTAAGTGTCTACAGAAGCAATGTGTAGCTTTCCTGGCTCATGTGGTGGAAAAGAAGAAAGACAAGAAGAAGATTCAAGATGTACCAGTAGTAAAAGAGTATCCAGAAGTATTTCCTGAAGATCTACCAGGTTTGCCGCCAGTACGACCGGTAGAGTTTCGAATTAAATTAGTTCCTGGAGCCACTCTTGTTGCTAAATCTCCTTACAGGCTAGCACCCTCGGAGATGCAGGAATTGTCGAACCAGTTGCAGGAGTTACTGGATAAGGGATTTATTAGACCGAGCTACTCACCTTGGGGAGCTCCGGTCTTGTTCGTGAAAAAGAAAGACGGATCGTTTAGAATGTGCATCGATTACAGAGAGCTAAACAAACTAACCATCAAGAATCGGTATCCATTGCCGAGGATTGATGATTTGTTTGACCAACTGCAAGGAGCTCAATACTTCTCAAAGATTGACTTACGGTCCGGGTATCATCAGCTTAGAGTTCAAGATGAAGACATACCGAAGACGGCTTTCCGAACTAGATACGGGCATTACGAATTCCTAGTGATGCCTTTCGGATTGACGAATGCACCAGCGGTTTTCATGGATCTCATGAACCGAGTGTGCAAGCCATATTTAGATCAGTTTGTCATTGTCTTCACTGATGACATACTGATTTATTCCAAGAGCAAAGCAGAACATGAGCAACATCTCAGAAAGATCTTAGAACTGTTGACAGAACAGAAGCTCTATGCCAAGTTCTCTAAATGTGAATTTTGGTTAAGGGAAGTTCAGTTTCTTGGTCACGTAGTCAACAGTGAGGGAATACACGTAGATCCCGCCAAGATTGAAGAAATAAAGAACTGGGACACTCCGAAGACGCCAACGGATATACGGTCTTTTCTGGGATTGGCGGGTTATTATAGAAGGTTCATCTCGAACTTTTCTAAGATAGCTTTGCCTCTCACTAAGTTAACTCAAAAGAGTGAACCGTTTGTCTGGGAGCAGAAACAAGAAGATGCCTTTCAGACATTGAAACAGAAATTGTGTGATGCTCCAATCCTATCTCTCCCAGAAGGATGTGATGACTTTGTTGTGTATTGTGATGCATCCCATCAGGGACTTGGTTGCGTACTAATGCAACGGGACAAGGTCATAGCCTATGCATCAAGACAGTTGAAGATTCATGAGAAGAATTACACTACTCATGATCTTGAACTGGGAGCAGTAATCTTCGCATTGAAGATTTGGAGACATTACTTATATGGCACTAAGTGTACCATATTTACAGATCACAAGAGTCTGCAGCATATCTTTGATCAGAAGGAACTCAACATGCGACAACGCCGTTGGGTTGAACTTCTGAATGATTACGATTGTGTGATCAAGTACCATACGGGAAAGGCAAACGTTGTAGCTGATGCCTTGAGCCGGAAGGAACGGGTCAAACCCTTACGCGTTAGAGCTATGGGGATGACTGTGCAGACCAGTTTACAAGACAGGATCATTTAAGCACAACAGGAGTCAGTTGACAGAGGAAACTTGAAGAAAGAACTTGACTGCGGAGCAGAGAAACAATTAGAGACCAAGTCTGATGGAATGATCTACTATCAGGACCGTGTATGGATCCCGGCGGTAGACGAATTGAGAAGACTTATCTTCGATGAAGCACACAAGACAAAATACTCTGTTCATCTAGGTGCCGATAAAATGTACCAAGACTTGCGTGGATTTTATTGGTCGCCGGGTATGAAGAAAGACATAGCCGAGTACGTCGGTCGATGTCTAACGTGTGCGAAGGTAAAGGCGGAACACCAGAGACCGTCTGGTTTACTGGTACAGCCTGAAATTCCGCTTTGGAAGTGGGAACAAATAGCTATGGATTTCATTACCAAGCTACCCCGCACTTCCAGTGGTCATGATACTATCTGAGTTATCATTGATCGTTTGACCAAATCTGCTCATTTCTTGCCAATGCGTGAGACCTTCACGATGGATAAACTGGCGAGATTGTACATAAATGAGATAATGGTGCGCCACGGGGTGCCATTGTCTATTATTTCTGATCGAGACAGCAGATTCACATCAAGGTTCTGGCAATCACTGCAGAAATCTCTAGGGACACAGTTAAATCTGAGTACAGCTTACCATCCACAAACAGACGGCCAGAGCGAACGTACTATTCAAACCCTGGAGGATATGTTAAGAACCTGTATTTTGGATTTCAGTGGGAATTGGGATTCCCATTTGCCACTGATAGAGTTCTCCTACAACAACAGTTACCACAACAGTATCGGATGTGCACCATTCGAGGCTCTCTATGGTCGGAAATGTCGATCACCGATCTGTTGGACTGAAGTGGGAGATAATCGTATAACTGGGCCAGAGCTTATTCAGGAAACCACTGACAAGATTGCCCAGATTCAGAGAAGATTGCAAGCTACAAGGAGTAGACAGAAAAGATACGCTGACAAACGGCGTAAGCCGTTGGAATTCCAAGTGGGAGACCGTGTAATGTTGAAGGTTTCTCGATGGAAAGGTGTAGTACGCTTTGGAAAGAAAGGCAAGTTAGCACAACGATACGTGGGACCGTTTGAAATCATCGAACGTATTGGTCCTGTAGCGTATAGACTGAGACTACCAGATGAGCTCAGTGGTGTGCATGACGTGTTTCACGTCTCAAACTTAAAGAAATGCCTTGCTGACGAATCACTCGTCATTCCAATCGAAGAGATTCAAGTTGATGATCAATTACATTTCATCGAAGAACCTTTAGAGATTATGGATCGCAAAGTCAAGCAACTGAGACGAAGCCGTATTCCGATAGTAAAGGTTCGTTGGAATTCAAGACGCGGACCCGAGTTTACTTGGGAACATGAAGATCACATGAAGTTAAAGTATCCCCAACTGTTTGAAGAGGAAGCTGTACCCGATAACAATTCTTAAATTTCGGGACGAAATTTCTTCAACAAGGGGAGACTGTAACATCAGTGCCGGAACCGTCACCGGAACAGTGATCGTGAACAGTGCGTGAACAGGAACCAGGTACAAATCTTATGTAATTCAGTGTATTTCATATTCATATTGAGTTTCAGTATCATTTCATGTTATCAAAACAGTGATATCAGAATCATTTCAGAGAAACAAGTTCAGAATAATGGTTCTTGAGTCAGATAATTATCTGGCAACACAGAACAATCAAGTGACTATTTATTATGATTTTATTATGTATAAACGTATGTGAGGCTTTACAGAACAAAATAGCACAAATGTCGTTACGTGAATGCTAAACCGACGGATTATTCGTATAGGTGACGATCTGTACGAATAAATCTGAAAGTTTAACGTTCTGAATGATATTCAATAATTAGAAAACAATATTGAAGAGTGTAGTTATCGTCGTGTTTGATCGGATGACGATTCGAACAAATACGCGCGATTTGATTTAAACGTTAAATAAATATTTTGTAATTTAAATAATTAAAAGATATTTAGTTAATTTATTAGGAATCACAACCTAAAATAATTTTATAAATTCTATTTTATAATCGAGTCGTTTCGTAACGAAAACGACGAGAACCCGACGTTTTTACACAAAACCACGCAAAACCGAACGAACCCGAACGAACCCGGGTATTTTCCCCACATTGAATGTGGCAATTTAATGCCACAACAACCACCACCAACAAGAATTTTCCCCAAATTTCGTCACCCCTCTCCTCAAGCTTTCTCTCTCTAAAACCTTTAACTTCTCACTAAGATTTCTAGCTCAAATCACCATCATTTTGGGTGTTCTTGTTGTCAAAATCACCACCATCACTAGGAGAATACGAAAGTACAAAGGATCTGAACATCTACCCAGCCAAATCGAGGTAAACCTCAAGTTCTTGTTCGGTTTTGGGTTTTGAAAACCCTAATTCGAACCCCACACTCAAAACCGGTTTCAAGCTATAAAACCTTAGGGAAATCACTTACACACATCTTAGAATCATGTAGGAAGAAGTATCAGAGCAAAACCAAGTCGATTAACTTGAACACCATAGTTGTACTTGGTGATTCTCGACTAGCCGAATGGATCTAGTCCAGCCCATCGAATGGCCTCCTTCATTCGCCGAATGGAGAGCCACGAAGCAGCTATTCGACCAGCCTGTTCATTCGAGCGCCACATGATCCTTTGGCCGAACCAATCACGAATGAATCGACAACTCACATTCGGCCGAATGACTTAGGATAGCCATACTCAACCCATTCGCCACTCCCTCATTCGAACCTTATGGCCGAATAGAACCCTCCTCATTCGACCAGCCCACTTCGCCAATAGCTATTCGATTGGGACTCATTCGCTCGAACTCATTCGACCCAGCTTAGGTTCATTCGGTTACACCCACCCATTCGGCAAGTGTCTTTCGGTGATCTCATTCGGTCACCTAGCTATTCGGTCATAGGCATTCATTTGGCAAAACCATATCAACTTGACTAGGATCGAGTTGTTAATCGAGTCTTAAGGTGATGAGCTGCATGGATTATAACCGAGTATGTGTGTATGCATGGGAAACCATGTGAGTGCATGGGATTTATGAGTTTCATGCATGGGTGTATGTGTGTGCAAGATATTAATATTAGGGTTCTCTTCATATACACTCAACATAGGATCCATTAAGACAAAGCATGGGTTGTATATATGTTATGGGTGATTAAAAATCTATTAAAGTAGCTTAACACACTTGGGAGTTTATTACTAGATCATGTGGATCAAAACTACTATTGAGAATCTCGAGTGTTAAGTTAATCATTAACACTTGAACCCTAGGAAATCAATAAAGACATGTAATTACCTAGATGGTTTATTTAAACTATCAAAGCTTAGTAGATCAATGAATTAACAAGGAATCGTTTGGATGATCAAAGTCGAATAATGGGCCTGAGGGTGGCCCAATGGGCTTAAATTAAGCTCATCATGGTACTTATACTTATCTTTTAAATTAATTATGTTTTAATAAAGATAATTGACTTATAAAATCCTATTAAATTAAATAAATGATTTTTATAAATAAATGTTTAACTTGAAATGAACAATTTTGAAAATGTTCTTATTTAAAGTTTCTAATTTAGTTATGTGGGATTAAGGTTACTGTTGGGTAATAAGTTAGGTTAAGTTAGAAGGAGTCATAGGTACGCACTAGTAATTTAGGACACTTAGTTGCACACCGAGACCAAACCCTAGTTACAACGTTTTTATACATACTTATCGTATTCGAATTTCTTAAAACAACTCAGGTGTTAAAGATACATAAGCAACAAGCAAAGAGCGCGCATTATCTTTTGTGAATCATTCACAGAGCAACACAGGTGAGTTCATTGCCCCTTTTCTAACATTTTGTTTTAAAACGCGGGGCTGAGAAGCATGCGTAAACTGTTTTATATAAATTGTTTATTTAAATGCTTTTATTTATTATATGTTTTACATATATATGTTGATTGATACTCCTAGACTCCTGTCTAGGAAATTATTAAATAGATCAATTATCAAATAAATTAAATTACTCTTATGAGTAATACTTTAATTCTAAACTCAAATCAAACCCTTAATCCATCAAGTTCAAATTCAAGAATCTAAATTCAAAGTGAAATCAAATGAGCAAAAATCAAAAGATCATATTCGAAGAATCATAACTCAGTGTGGGATCTGAGAACAAAGAATCATAATCAAGAATCAAATATCATTGTGAATCATGGAAATTCTAAAGATCAAAATCAAGAGACTCAAGGAATCAGAAATCATAAATGTGTGTGAATCATTGAAATAATGAAATCATTATGATCTAATGAACTCATTAATACTCAAGTCAAGGTGGATGTCATTTGTATATGGAATCAAGACCACGTGTAACACACATATAAAGTCCCTTCAGGTATAGAAGACTCTTGTAGTCAAGCTATACGGGCAACAACGTGAACTATCAAATGAGATTAATATCAAAGTCAAAATCATGAGAATCAAGAGATCAAGAACCAAAGGATATCCTTAAAGTCCCCGCATGTACAGAAGACCATTGGGTCAAGCTGTAAGGGCAAAACATTAAAATCCCGCTCAGTTCAGGTGTACTCCTTGTGAGTTATGCCTGACATGGGTCACGTGTGAGAGGTTACAACTTGGACAACCACCAACAACTAAGTCTAATTGATTGAGTCAATTAAGGCCCAATCATCAAGTCTTAGTTGTATATAAATGTTTTATTTATTTATTTAATTAAATATTTAACATTTGTTTCTATTACTGACTTTTGGGAAATCATATATCTATGATGAACTCAAGAGAATCAAAGGTAAATTAAGTTTTGGGAAAACAAAATATAAATCAGAGGTGTGTAGGGTAAAGATGCTTAATTATCATTAACAACAGTGTCATATGCATATTAGTATGTGGTGGGATGGCGTCTGGGCGAGTTTGTTGGCTTGACCCAGGGGTATGCCCTATATATAAGCATACCGATATGGATATTACATGTGAAGTTAATGAGGTTAGGGTCTTTACCGAAGGAGGTTTTCAAATCATTATCAAATCATTTCCAAATCATTTTCAAATACTAAACTACATGAACTCACCAACCATGTGTTGACTTTATTTTTGCATAACTTCTCAGGTGACGAACAGGTCTACTGAAGAGTTGTTTCTTTTGGACTAGGTTACAGATAGAGTACCTAGCTTTTGGACCTGCATATTTTGGACATCATACACCATTATTTTGCATATCTTGTGCAGATACAAGATTGAAGATTTATGATGTTATAGTAGATTTACATTGTTAAATTATAAACTTAACTGATGTAATGTAACTTTGTAATTCTATTTTATTTTAGCAAGTTTCTCATTTATATATATCATGTGCAATGTAAACAATCTGATCATTCCGATTATCACTCACGATATCGCGCCCCGGGAACCTTCTGCCCGTCGGGGAAACCCGATCCTACCCCGCCGGCTCGGGGTGTGACACAATTCGAACGCGACACATGTCTTTTAATAATAATTTTTTATTATAGTAGGTAGATGTATATATTACAATTTGCACATCACTAATCTTAATACATTCAACAGTATTCATATCGGGAAAAAAAATTTTTTGCTTCATTTGTAAAATAAAATACAATGCTTTCCGTGATCCATTTCTTATATGAATGTTAATACTTCACTTACCATTTCCTTTTATTAGTTTCTTTCTATATCACATACTGTTTTATCATGATATTTTTTTCATCATCATCAACTAACTAAACTATAAACAAATTCTTGTTAACTATATTTTCATTCTGTTTTGTGTTAATTTCATTGAATTTTAATCTTGAATTAAAAATGCTTTAAATTTAATATACGCGTTGTTTTTTATACTCAACACATATTATTAGTGTTACTATTGTTTATTTATGTACTATTTTCCAGTGTTTTCAAACCCAGACCGGACCGGCCGGTCGGACTGGTCTGACCGGGATTCAGAGTGTTAAACGGTCCGGTTCTAGCTTCAAAACCGTTTTTGGGTGAACCGGCCGGTCGGACCGGTGATTGAACCGGTTTTTTTTATTTTTTTTATATTTTTTGATTTTATATATATATATATTTATAAAGTGTTTACAAAATCATCCGGTTCTTAAATCCGGTCCAATCGGTCGGACCACTGACCGGTAAAGAGACCGGTTCGATGTCCGGTCCGGTTCTGAAAATTAACATTGTTATTTTCATAACGCCGAACATCCTATG
Organism: Mikania micrantha; assembly: GCA_009363875.1. Lineage (NCBI taxonomy): Eukaryota > Viridiplantae > Streptophyta > Magnoliopsida > Asterales > Asteraceae > Mikania > Mikania micrantha. Next base: position 103,754,816 of record CM018693.1, on the reverse strand, counting down.
TTGAATAGATGTAACTTATTTGTGTACTTCATATGAACTAATCCTTATATATGTATCTACTTTTTTTAATTTTGTTAAATATAATTCATGTAAATATATTTAATTTTATATTTATAATCTTTTTAGTTAACGCAAAATGTTATTATACATATATTTTAGTTATATCCTGTATAAATTCATTTCATATATATTTAAAAAATTTTAAAGGTTAATGAAGGATACTAATATAACTTTTCTTAATTATCTTGATGTTAAAAAATGACATCATCATTAAAGGTTGTATACTTATTTTATTTAAAGTTTAAATTATATATATATATATATATATAACATACTAGTCAAATACTCACGCGATGCGGCGGGAAACATAACATTTAAGTTGGTGATTTTAAAGGTTGACATGATTCGTTTTTGAGTCATAACCACAATAAAAGCAATTTTTTTTAACTTACGTCTTATTTGGGATTTCATCTAAAAGTAACTTATTGACTAATTGTCTTTTCAAAAAGTCAATAAGTTAATAAGTTGTTTGTCAAACTTAAAATGACTTTTGAAAATGATTTTTTTAAAGGGTAATAAGTTGTTTTTTAAAAACTAAAAATTCTAGCTTTTCAAAATGACTTATGACTTATTGAGTTATTGACATAAAATTAAAATATACCCCACTCTTTACCCTTTACTCAATAACCTTAAAATGATGTCAATAAAAATGTCTTTTTTGGTCATTTTAAAATTTTATTTTGGAAAAGTTAATCCAAACATATTCTTAAAAACTTCAATTCAAAAATTATAAGTTATTAAGCATTTTTGACCAAAAGTCCTTTTGATATTAAATAAGCAATCTCAAACAAAGCCTTAGCAGTTAATTAAAAATGACTTTAACTTTTAAAATAAAGGCCAAATATGCCAAAAATGTCAAGATGTGATTAATTTGTTTTGAGGGGTTTTCTTTTTTAACCACTCTATCTCACATAAATTATTATAAGCTACCAATGTGGGACAAAGTGAAAGTAGAAAAGAACTATTAGATTAGACTTAAAGACAAAGTGAAAGTAGAAAAAAACTATTAGATTAGATTTAAAAAGTTGTATCATATGCTATAAAAGTTGTAAAACTCTTAATTTTAAGAGATTTAAGTAAATTATTCTTTTGTCCTTCTAATATGTATTATATAGTAGTATACATTAAAAAAATAGACATATAAAATAGTAATTTAAATTACTTTCAAATGTGATATTCATAATTTTGTTGGTATAAAATATAAATATTACATGCTAATTATACTTTGTATTTAAATAATTTAAACATTTTTTTTTTTTCAAATTTACCCCTTAATGAAGATCAGATAAAAAAACCTCACTTTATTGGAGATTGAAAAGATTCTAATTCATTATCTATTAAGCTTAAAAAACTAGAATACAATGCCCTATCCTGATTATGTTTTGATGTCTACATCAAATAATCGTTTGATTGCTGAAGAGCATGATTATGACAAGAAAAGTCTCCAAAATAATTTTGACAGCCTTTTTACTACATCAAATCATGAACAAAAAATGTGTTTATAACGATATAATGGAAATAGTTCAAAATAACAAAGGTGGTGTTTTCTTTGTTTAAATTTATGGAGGAACCAATAAAACATTTCTTTGGAAAACCTTATCTTCATCCCTAAGATCAAAATTACCATTTGTTTTAAATGTTGCTTCTAGTGGATTGCATCTATGTTGCAAACAAGAGGTTGAGCAACGCATTCTTGATTTCATATTCCATTAAATATATTTGAGGACTTCATTTGTCAAATAAAGCCAGATAGTGAGGTTGCTGAGTTATTAAAGAAAACATCATTGATTATATGGGATAAGGCTCCCATGTTACACAAACATGGTTTTGAAGCGTTCGAAGATATTGTTAATGCTTCTTTAAGTTATTCCTACCATTGGGATAATTGAAAAGTACTTAGGTTTACAAAAGAGATGCAATTAACTTTAGGAAATGAGGTTAATGATATTCAACAAATAATGATCTTTGCATAGCCGCTATTGGATTCAGATGAAAGAAAAATAGGTGGCTTTAGTAATGGTGAGGCGATTATAGACATACTTGATGATCGTTTGATTATGGATTCCTATGATCCTATTTTTAATCTTATTGATTTTGTTTATTCTTCCGCTCTTTAGAATTAAAAAAATTCAAATTTTTTTCTTAGAAAAAATCATTCTAACACCCACAACCACAAATGACATTGTAGTCGAAATCAATGCTCACTTGCTATCTATATTTGCATGAGATGTAAAGAAATCTTAAATTCAGGTAGTATTTGTGAGTTCAAACATTTACATAAAGGTCTTAATCAAAATTTTTACTCACTTGACGTACCAAATGATCTCAAAATTTCTGGTTTGCCTAGCCACAAGTTACTACTAAAGGTTAGTGTCCCTATGATGTTAGTAATGTCGATAAAATATGGTTTATGCAAAGGGACTCAATTAAAAAACATCTTACTTGGAAGTCGTGTTACTAAAGCAGAAGTAATATCTAGAAGTCCTATAGGTAATCGAACATTCATTTCTAGAATACATTTAACATCATCAGATAAGTAGATTTCTTTTAAATTTTAAAGAAGACAGTTTCCTCTTATAATATCATTTCAAATCCCAATAAATAAAAGTAAAAACCAATCATTATTAAGAGTGTGTATGTTATTGAAGTAAAGACTTTTTTCACACAGACAATTGTACTTTTCTTTATCTAAAGTCAAAAGCAGTGATGGTCTGAAACTTTTAACTTTTGATAAAGACGGTAATGTTAGTAACATGGTATCCAATATTCAATATAAAGAAGTTCTTAGACATTTATAACTTGTATTTGTAATTATAAAAGGTATCTGTATATAAAATATTATGTAATTATATAATTCATCATAAATATATTTAGTTCAATTTTTGTTACCTAAATCTGTGTTATATACAGGTTTATCTTCCCCCTTAGATTATGCTAGAAAAGTTGAGAATATTATCGACACAATAACTAAGTTATATCAGTTAATCAGAGCTTCATAAAGATTGAATACTAATAAAGTTCCATATTATGCAAATGTTTTAAATTTGGTTCGGTTTGAGTTATATAGGTTAATCAAAGCTTCGTATCCATAATCGTAACTGATTGTTTGCATCCATCGATCGGTAATGGTTCGGTTATCGATTATGTTGATTAATTTGCTCACCCCTATTTTTGGGTGAGTATATGGTTGTGTCCCTTCTTATATGATTGATAGTTTTAGTCTCACAGCATATAATTATATAGTATTTGAAGTAGAATGAATTGTCAAAATAAATGTATAAATCAATGAAAGATTGGAAAAAAAAAATAGAGAGGAATATTTGTGTTAAAGCATGAAGCAGACAAGATGAATATTCAGGGGTGGGGGTCACTAGTAAGGGATATCACATGTGACACGTTACAAACCCTTCATTAACAACCAAACATGAAAAATTCTCATTGCGCTGTGCCGTTTGTACTTCATGCATCATATGTTGTAAATGTCACCTTTATTTTCTTTTTCTCAGTAAATATAGCTTTTTTATTCAATTCAAGATATTGAAAATAATTATTTTCCAGGCGTTTTTATGAAATAGTTTTTATGTAAGATACAATTTAAATTATATAGTCAGAGAATACTTAAATATATATTTTTTATATTCTTATAATTTCACGTATAATTCGATATATATATGAACACATGAAAAGTAGATACATAAAAAGTAGACAAAAGGTAGATAAATGACTAAAGTTTCACATGTAAACTAAAAAATGTAAAAAATTGGTCATGTTCTGTGTATTTTAAATAACTCAAATAAAAATGAACACATGAGAAATCTTTTACAGAATTATTGGTTGAAGTAAACGATTAATATAAATAAAGTAACAAAATTATTTGATTGTTCTCAAGTTGCGGTTTCAATCCTATGCTCATTTTTTAACATGAATCAGCAACGGATTCAAAAGAAAAAAATAATAATAATTTGAGGGGTGAATTTATTTTCTCGTTTTAGTATCAGTATACAGTATTTTTTTTCTCATTTTTATTTTCAAGATAGGCGGTTGGCCCCCAACATCTAAAGTAGGTATGCCCATGACGAGAATACATTTTAAGGCTGGTCACTTAGGTAAACTCAATGTAGAAAGGCCATTCATGCAAAAACAGACATCGTTGTTGTCCCAGCTCGCCCACCATTTCAAAGAAAACCTACCGTCCAAAGACTCACTATGTTAAAATATTTTACTTACCTGAAATATATTGTCTCAAAAGAGATTTAAACTATGGCGTTCGTATCGAAAAATGATAGGTTATCTCATATCAAACCAAATAATTTATGGTCTATTGGCAAAGGAACATATATACAAACAAACACTCAGACTTTCATTATATGTAAGTTCATTCATTCATTCATATATCCTCAATTTGAAAGGTCGGTGAATACGGTGACGTGTTGCTATGTGATTCGTTCACTTTTAATTTCTTTATTTTGTTTTGTAGAAAAATAACGTGTTGTTTACAATGCTAGTTTCGTAAACAAACGTCAATAAGAGCAGATGGTAAGGATGTAACTCTGTTTGTGAGTTGGCCCGAGTTCCATTCATGCTTAACATTTTTTTTTTCACGGTTGGTACAAGCTTTTAACGGTTTCCTCCAAGAAATATTAACATACTTTTATGATCTCCAAAACTTAGGTCGTCGTAACTTGAAACATCTCTTTTATATGCCTAAAATTGATGCAATATATGTAATGAAATTTTTAAGCATGTTGCATCACACATTTCGCTTACAAGTTAGGATAATATTTTCTATCTAAATTTCAATCTTCATGACAGATCAATCGTTACTTTGAATGTTTCTTTTAACCTTAGCACCACATCATGACACTCAAGTTTTGATTGTATCGCTCCGCCGCATCGCGCTGGTCGCTTTTCTAGTTTAACATAAACACAAACCGACAGCTAGTAGAAAAAATTCACTTGTATCTTTTATCTAAATCTCAGCAATTACAAAAATTTTTCCCCACTTATATTACATGTGTCAAGCCTTGTACGGGTAGTAGTAGATTATATTGAAACGTTTTGTATGGAAATTAATTTTACATTGAAAATTCGATTCATAAAATATAAAAAATATATCGTGTGTAGGGAGGGGAGAATCTAGAGAAAAGGTAAGGCTTGTCTTGTTGGAGAAGACTGATTATAGAAAGTGACCAACTTTAATCCATCAGTTGTAGTCTCATGGAGGAATTAGATTCTTGCTCATCTTTCTGCTTTTGTTTTCAAGTAAAAGGTGAGCTTTGATTCTACTACTATATACACACATATATAATAGAAGAGTAAACCAGATTGTAAATCTGTGATCGAGGTTTGATTAAAATAAGATTTTAAGAACTACTACAATTTTTTAACAATTTATGACATATATATGGTACTTTACATCGTCGTTAGAATAGTCCTAATTAAATACCCTAAAGGAAGTAATAAGATAAAATATCTAAATTCGCTAATACGAATAGCAAACTTCATCCACAACCAAAAACACTTGGTGTATTTTTGATCAACTGTGAGTTCACTTGTGGATGGATTGTTCACTAAGGTTAGTTTAATGAATGACTTGTAATCCTTACATCCATTTATGGGGAATGATGTCACTTGAAGATGAGCAAAGTCACACGAGGGTGACTCATATTAGTGGGAGGTTACTTTTAGGTAACTCAAGTCACTTGAGAGTATGAAAATTCAAAATTGACTACTCGCTGGTTCGGATGTCCAAAAATTTCAGGTAGTGAATTTTATTATGTGAATATAGTGAATTACATTATCTAGAATTTGTATCCAAAAATTTGGATATACAAATTAAAAAAAAAAAACTTATTAATTATTTTATTATTTTAGATTAAAAAAAAACATTTCAGATATCTAAAATACTTGAAAAATTATCCAAAACATTCGAAAAATATCTGAATTATAATCCGAAAAGTATCTGAATTATCTGAAAAATTATCCAAAATATCCGAAAATTATCCAAATAAAAAATATTTCAGATAATTCGGGTATCTAAAATAATTCAAATTCTTTAAAATAGGTATCTTTATCCAAATCTGAATTCCCAGTTATTCGAATTTCCAAATATTTCATGTTCAAATATCAAGATATTTTGGATATTTTGTGTGAGACCCGACAAAACTCGACAACTAATTCGTTGTTAATAGAATCAAACGTAGAAGGCTCATATAAGCCCATTGAGGCCCAATAAGAATTCTGACATATCTATTACCTGACAGTAAAGTCTAAGCTTGCTTGAATGGAAAAACTTGGTTTACCATTAACTGAGCAATCCGATCGACAATCGATTAATACCGTAGATGCAAAAATCATAAATTTATGACAAGGTAATATTAATATTATCATTAATATTTAGCAAGAAACTCTATCCTAAGAAATTAAATGCGAATTATCTGCAACAAAAAGAATGTAGAGTTATCCTTCCCTACTTTTCTCCATTACCTGAAACATGTATAAGACAAGTGTCAACTACAAAAGTACTTGGTGAGCAATCATAGGTTTTCACACACCCAAAAATAGTTATCAAAGTTTAAATATATACTTGTGAACTTGAAATGATGAATATTATATATGAATTCGCTAACAAGCAGACTGATGTGTTATCCAAATATGTTTAGACCACGTTTAGCATTCTTCACAATGCTGAAGTAGCAAACAATCACCAAGGAGGACCGAAGTCAACTCAACCAACGATGGGTCTGGCCGGGCCAATAGCTATCATTGTTTACCATAATATGTTCTGATCAATGCAAGTTTAGCGCCATCATAGTAATTTTATAAAAGTCATAAGCATTATGTAAAATCATCATATCATGATAATATCATACATGTTTCACCCCGAGTTTAAAAAAAAAGAGTAAAAGGGGTTATGAGAACTCACTTGATTTTGTTATGTTGTTTGTATAATGTAGGTATGAGTGCTCGTTGTGTTGTTTCACCAAATGTCAAACACCTTGTGTTTCATCCACTTGTGTTCATAACTATAAGTGAGTGTTATTATTGAGTTATGTTTATTTGTTTTAGGTTATGGTTGGAAAACCATGTTATTATCTATGTGATCTATCTTAAGTTGTAATGAATTTCCCAATCTTTATGCATAATTGTTGTTGTCATTAGCATTTGAAGCCATGTTGAGTAACATGTTAAGTTTAAAGAAGAATGGTTTTGGTATCCAAACCCTACGAAATCAAATCATGCAATAAGAAAGGTGGTGGGAAGTTTTCATCTAATGCATGCATGCATGGCTTGTGCACTCGGTTAGTACTGATTACCCAAGTGACCATTGATATTGCCAACTTTGGTTAACACTTAACGTTTTCAACATAGATACCATCGATTCTAGTATTCCCTATGGTACTTAGTTGATTTGAGGAAGGCTTCAAATTTGTTAGGATCGATGCCCCTAAGCCAAATATCCAAACCTTCGATACTAAGAGATTCAATAGTGGATTTGGCCATTGCATGGCTTTGACATTATTAGTTTCAGTGAGCCCATACTTAGCCAACTTTGAGAGTCATCGATACTACTATCTTCGACAGTTCTATGCTTAGACATAATAGTTGCCATCGATATTAATAGGTTCGACCAGACCTTAGCCTATTCTAGTAGGCTATCGATAATACTAATATCGATGGAAGGTTGGCAGATTCTAGGACCCTTCAACACTAACAATGTTGAAGGATGATCTTCATCCTCAACCACCAAGTTATTTCTAGAATTTTAAGGTGTTTACAATGTTCATTAAATGCTCGTTTATGGCCCTGATAGTCGAAATAGTGTGTTTAAAGGTGGTGAAAAGAACCGATTGTTGTTTGAGCTAAAACCCGAAAGTAAACTTGTGATCTACCTTGTTTTTGGAGTTGTGAGCTCTATTGGATGGTACTTTTTAACTCTAGATGATTGGAGAATGATTTTGACACTAAAATGTTTGAAAATGGTGAAGAAATGGTTGTTCACACCTTAACATAAAGGCAATAACAAGCTTTCTCTCTAAGGTTTCTAGTGTGAGAGAGTAGAGAGAGAAAGTGATAGAAATCTAGAGAGATAGATAGATGATGGCTATGAAAATGAGAAGGAAAGGAGGATTTAAACCATATATAGCCCGGGTTTTACATGTACATCTCCGGTTTCGTTCATTTATGCAAAAACGTGTCGGTTTCGTAAACGTAATATTAAAACATAACTTTCTTTTCTAAAATAGTTTTGTTGGTAAACTCTTAGGTTGTAATTTCTAATAAATATTTTTATTCCTTTTTATTATTTTTAAGTTTCGTAAAACATTTATTTTAAATCTTTCGTTAGAACGCGTAACTTTCGTTTATATTCGTACAGATCGTCACCTACACGTATACAACGCTTGCCTTACGTTCTAATTTGATTCTAAAATAATGGGATATCACTTCAGAATGTTAAACCTAAAATATGTATATGTGTGATTAATCACCCACACATACACAATATTAGTTTTAAAATTACCGAAATGATATTCATTCGTTTATTTGGCAGTCATGTCCTCCACAACATTTATTGTTTACTGTATGTATTATTTTGTCTTTTTCACTTCACCTGAATTCAAAATATCAAATTCTCCTCACAAAATCATATCACCCCGTACTCATGATAGACAGAAGAAAGTTTATGTATAGGGCATACGCAAAAATCAGTCTCAACCACTTCAGCCGTCAGCCCACCACTGTTGAACTACAGAAACCTCGAGGAGTAGCTGATTTACCAGGAACAAGGCTTTAGACTCTTAGTCAAAGCTTTGGTTTTAGCTCCCTCTAAAGTTTTGCACAGGGTTATTATTTTTGTTTAGTTTTCTTGCTTAAAAAGAGAGAAGAGAACATATAGAAAGTACAAGGAATTTTGGGGGAAGTAATTCATTTTATTCAGAAAATGTTGAGACTTAAATACCCAAACATTCTGAGATACAAGACAAGAAATAATAAGACAAATAGCTGACACTGTTACAGACACTGAATCAATAGACTAGTACAAATAAAAAGTCAACAACAACGGAAACAAGAGTCTTTAGGAGTCTTCGAGTCTTCCGAGGTTGAAGTAGTTGTGTTGATGTTCAATGGTTATTCTTTCGGAAGATGATCATCGGAAGCTGATTAAAAAATCAGTTATTTCGGAATAGGAGATTGTCTTCCGAGTCATTTGATGTCTTCCGATGCAATGGCCGTCTTCCGAAGATGTCATGATCAGCTAGTGTCTTCTGCGGTAGATAAGTTCAGCGGCAGTTCTTTTTGGCGAATCTTCCGCTGTTGATCTTCCGATGCTGAAGCAGTTCTTCAATCGGAAGTTGAATCCGCGGCTGGTCAATCCGCGGTTTATTCAATTGTCTGGCTTCAGTGGTTTTGCTCATCAGTCCTTATTTTCCAACAATCTCCCTCTGGACTGATGAAGCCAAAACCATTTATTTTTGTTTTAAATTCAGACCAATTTTATTTCTAAGAGATCGAACATAGTTCAGAACATCATAGTCTGTATCTGCATTGTCCAGAGTCTGATGCTGCAATTCCTTCAGATCATCAATTGGTAGGGTGAGAATTTCATCCCAATTTGAGAAGAAAATTCTTGAACCATTATATTTTTCAATGGCCATGCTCTTGGAGACAGAGTCGTAGAACCATCTTTTTATTCTTGTTCTGGAGTTTTTGATCTGAGGAGGCCGGGATTTAGAAAGTAGACCCAAAGAAGAGGAGCTCCAACTGGCCAATGTATTATTTCTGTCCTTATCACTTAATCATTTGAATCAATTACAGCATGCTGATGAGGCTCATAGTTCATTATAAGATTAGGAAGGATTTCTTTATTAATATCATCCCAGGGTCTGAATTTGACAGTAGATGGGGATTCTGCAGACCCAACACCTAAGCTTCCCGTAGGTGTATTTAGCAAATGATCAAGCTTTGTGCTTGGGTTGGCATCCTTGAGCTTAGTCACTATAGAGGGAGAAGGAGAAGTAACTTATTTCCAAAGCTCAGGGTGATCACTGCTCTCTCTTTTGAACTTTGACCATTCATCAAACAAAACATCATCTGTCCATCTTGTTATTGTGTTCTTTTGTCCCCATTGATTTTGGATAAGGATGTGCTTTACTCCTTTCCTCTGCTCAATGGTCTTTTTCTTCTTGACTTCAGCCTTTATTCTTTTTGATAAGACTTCAGCTTCATTTCTGAAGCTAGTAATATCCCAGTTGCTGAAGTTTTCAACCTTGTACTTTCCTTCATCTAGCAAAAAATTAATTAGCTGCTCCCTCTCAGCCTGATAGGCTTTATCTTGCTGCTGATCCAATCTGGCAATTTGTTCTGGATAGGTCTTTACCAGTTCATCTCCTGAGAGACCAGTGGCTTCTAGACCAGTTAGGATCATCTTTTCCTTATCCGTTTCGTTATTCTTTATCTTCCGAAGGTCTTCATCGGAAGGGAAAGTCCTAACATGTGAGTAGGATTCCTTTATTGAAGAAGTTTGTAGTTTCTCATCATCTGCTGACCTTATTGGTGACGAAGCTGTGGTGGTGTTGGGAAGGTCAGACTCATCATCATCAGCCAATATGAGCCTTCTCTTTCTTGAAATAAGTGAGGCAATGGGCTGATCATCATTTAAGTCTGAGTTGGGTTCTTGAGCAGGGATTAGGGGTTTCTGAGGTATGTTATTGGATGTTTTGGGTTTTCTGACCACACTCTTTTTTCTTCTTGAGAAAGACTGGGTGATTATTGGTGCTGGTTTTTGGCAAATTTTGGAGGCATTGAGAGTGGTAGGAAGGGAGGTTTGTGAGGATAGTTCTAGGAGTGTTTGAGAGGCAGAATTTGGAGAAAGAGTAGGTGATCTTTCTTTATTTGTGTATATGGGTGAAGAGGGGATAGATATGGTGGAAGAGACATGCTTAGGAAGGATGGGGTTGTACTCAGATTGGACAGAACCAGTTGAAATTAGTATGTCCTGAGTGGTTGAGGCAAAAGAAGATGGGGCAGCGGTTGTGGGCTTTATTTGCTCAGTGGCAGCTGATTTAGAAGGTTTGGGTTTTCTGGATACTCCAGATGTTCCAGTGTTTATTTGAGCATCAGCTTCCCTTTGTTTCTGCTCTGAGCTAGCCTTTGCAGCTTCAGTTTGGAACTGTTGATCCAATGCTGCTTTGAGGAGTGCCTCTTGATTTTTCATTCTTATTTGCTTCATCCTCCTTTGCTCAGTCTTGTCTTCTGCCTTTTGGCAGCTTGGGGAGCAGACTAGAGCCTTTCATTCTCCCTCTTTTTGGCTTCATCAGCCTGTTCCTTGAACTAGGGAGAATGAGGAGCAATCCTAGTAAGAAACTTAAGAAATCGGGTATGGTTAGAAACTTCATGTTGTAAAGAGGAGACTTTGGTATCTACTAAAATTTTTAGTAGATCCAGTTGGATCTTTTGAGTGGTGAGGAATTGTTGGGTAAAGGTTTGAAGCAGGGTAGTAAGATGGGCAGTAAGAAGTGGTTTTAACACTTCTTGAAAAGCATGAGTTGAGAAGGTGGGGGCAGTGGAAGTAGGTGAAGTGTTTTGAGTACCTTCAAGTGAAGGTGCCTGCATGGGGATGAATTTGGGTTGCAGGGCTTGGCTATTCAAGACTGATGTGACTAACTCAGTGAGCTTACTCACATCAGCCTAAATATGAGCAACAGAATCCGTTAATTCCATTATTATAAGATCTGATTCGTCCATCCATTCACGGATGTCATCCCAATCCCTGACTAATGAGTCAGTTTTATCATGAGTTGAGTCCAACTCAGGAATGTCATGGACCCCTTTTTCTTGGTTCCGGGGATTTCTAGCCTCAGTTTCAAGAACTTCATGGGTTGTTGCCATATCGGGAGTCTTATTTCCTGATCCATTCTAATGAGAGCCCATTGGATTCATATATGAAATGGATGCTCTAGATATATGAACAAGATGTCTAGATGGATTGGACATCCTGATCTCATCCTCTTTTCCATGGGTAAGAGATTGATGAGTTTGAGGAAAGGTTTGATGTGGCTGATCCTCTATTGGAGAAGGTGGAGGAGAACCAAGTTGCTCAAACATAGAATCAATCTCATGGAAAACAAGGGTAGGTGAGTTTGGGGCTATATGTGGAGAAGAAACAGAGATGTCCTTGGGAGAGTGGACTGCCATCTGTGTGTCAAGTGACATTTCAGTGGTTAGATTGGGTTCCCTTTGGAGTACAACATCATCCTGTTGAGAGGATTGATGAGGATCTAGATGGGGTGGAGATGCTTGATTCATCTGTGAGGATGGAACAGATGTATCCAATTGCCCAGTGGGGGCAGAAACATGTTCAGTGATCTCATCTTCCTGAACATTCTTTTTGGGCTTTTTAGGTTTAAGAGGCTTTGGTAGAGGCTTTTCTTTTGGCCAGTACCTGTACAGGTGTGGAAGAAGAGGTGGATGTGGGTTCACCGAGGATGGGTGTTTCCTTAGTGTCATCCATTTGTCTTGCATCAGTGTTCAATATAGTGAACACCTATTTTTCAATGCTCTTGATAGCAGTAAGAGGAGCAATATCACAAACATTATTAAGATCAGCAAAGAGACAAGCCATCACAAACCTAGGATACAGTAGAAACTTGGGACTTTCTGATGATGTACCACATGGTCAAAAATTATTTGGGACAAGTTGACCTTTTCGTTGGACAGAACAACATACATGACTATTGCATGTCATATGGCATTTCTCCCTAACTCGTCGACTTTTGAGATAGACACTGTAAAATGGTGTGATACAGGAACTTGTAATTAGGGTAGAAGAAAGCTTTGTACAAGGTCCTGTTTTTCAGGTCACCCTGATAATCACACTGAACAAAAGAATTATGGATAAGTTTTAGAGAAACAACTGTGGGAGCCTTGGTGTCGTTCAAGTTTAGAGAAACACTTATTTTGGAGGGGGTCAGGGTGACTTGTTGACCAGCGACCACCGAAGCGATGCTTTCAACAGAGTCATCCTTTGTCACCAAGGATGAGTTTGCCCAAAACTGGTTTAGAGCAACTTTCGAATTAGGAGGATTTAGAGTGAGAGCAGTATGAATGAAGGAGTTTACCAGAATTTCAATTCATTGTAGTGGGGGTACTTAGAAGATTTGACAAGGTAAGCTCTGACGTTGTGGATCAGCTTGATTTTCAAGGCTTTAGATGCCATTTTTGCGACGATGAAAATTGAGCAGTTATGAGCTCAAAGTGTGAGTACAAATCTTTGCTTTAAAGTTAGAGAAAAATAGATGAAGAAGTTTAACAGTTCGCACACAAAGGTGGTTTCAAAAATAAAAACCTCCATTACTTATAACTTATCAAAAGTTTTACCTTAGGGTTTTTATCCATTGGACAAACCTGTGATCATGAGAGAGAAGAACAAACGACGAAGGAGTACGTTCATGCACACCCTGAAGTACAGACAAAGCTTTGTAAGGAATGAATCCTGGTCCGATGCCATTACATTATCATCATGAGCATCAAACTCAGACGGAATCAGTGTAAGTGCGTTGTGCCAGGCGACATGCCTGACAAGCAGTTGTCCTTCGCCATGAGCAGCATTCTAAAGATTCAAATTTGAACGAAGGGTTTTCTTGATCAAAGGAAGATCAAGAAACTTCGTTAAGTTATTGTGAAAGAACTGAAGGACTTAAGAGGGTAACCACTGATATAAATAATATCAGTGGTCATTAGAGAAGAGAAGGGTAAAAAGGTAAAATGCAAAGATATTATCGAGCTGTGAGAGCAATTAATGAGGGTCAATTCAATTAATTGTAGGGGTCTAATCTTGCAGAGCGATTAGTGACAGTCAAATTACACGTAAGTCTCAAGAATTTGTTAACTATAGAGAAAAGAAGTTAACCACGGAAGAACCTTATCCTCGGAAGCAAAGTAACCATGGATAAATTATGAGGTTAAAAATCTCGGAAGGAAAAGACAACGGAAGTGAAATAAACCACAGAAGGTTTAAAATGTAACAACGGAAGTTTTAACCTCAGATAGATATAAAACAATTGTTACCAGATACCTAGCACAGGAGTGCCTTTAAGATATCTAAGTATCCTCTTCACAAATTACAAAAAGGATTGTTTGGGGGCTGACTGGTATCTTGCATAGACACATGTTGCATACATGATGTCTGGCCTCGATGTAGTAAGATATTTCAAAGATCCAATTATGCACCTGTAGAGGGTTTGATCTACAGGTTCACCATTTTCATCTTGACTTATTCCTGGACTTGTTGCCATGAGGGTAAAGATTATTTTGCAATCATTCATATCAAATTTATTTAAAAGATCCTTTACATATTTAGATTGATGAATGAAAGTCCCATTGGGGGTTTGTTTGACTTGGAGTCCTAAAAATGTTTAAAGCACTCATTTCAAACTTCGAAGACATTCATTTAGAAAATTGTTCACACAAGGAAGGTTTTGTTGATCCAAAAATGTTGTCATAGACATAAATTTGGACCAACAAAAGTTCCTTGTCTACCCACTTGATGAACAAGGTCTTATCAATGGTTCCCCGAGAAAATTTATTAGAAAGAAGAAATTGAGAAATAGTGTCATACCATGCTCTTGGTGCCTGTTTCAGACCATAAAGTGCTTTGTCTAGTCTGTACATCCAATCAGGATGATGAACACCATCAAATTCTGGAGGTTGACACACATAGACTTCCTCCTTTATAGTCCCATACAGGAATGCACTTTTTATATACATTGGATATACCTTTATATTATGGGATATAGCAGATGCTAGGAAGAGTCTGATGGCTTCTAGTCTGGCCACAGGATCAAAGGTTTCATCATAATCGATGCCTTCCTCTTAGCAGTACCCTTGCACTACCAATCTGGCTTTATTTTTTATCACGATGCCCCTGTCATCTGTTTTATTTCTGAGTACCCATCTAGTTCGGATAGGGTATTTTCCGGCTTGCAAGGGGCAGAGAGTCCAAACATTTTTCCTTTTGAACTGTAATAGTTCATCTTGCATAGCCTCTACCCAATTATTATCTTTAAGAGCTTCCTCATATTTGGAAGGCTCAACTTGGGACAAAAAGGCTGCATAAAGGCAGAAGTTTGAAATCTGGCTCCTAGTTTGAACACCTTTATTTAAATCACCTAGGATCTATTCTAGAGGATGATTTTTGCTGAAAGGAATGATGTCCAAACAGTTATTTGTAGAGGCAACATCGTAAGAAGGTGAGTTTTCAGTGGGGCCAGGAGATTGTTCTGGTGGGGAAGGATGAACATGTTCAGGAACATCTACAGGTTCATTATCCAAGGCTGGGGATAAAGGAGTAGAGATTTTTTCATCTTGGTCTTGAGAATTTATTTGATAGGAAGGAATGGAGGTAAAGAATTTAGATACAGAACACTCCTTAAGAGAGGATGGATCTTCAGAAGTTTGGCAGGATTCTGAAGAAGGAGAAGAAGAGGGGGTAGAAGAAATGTAGATTAAGCTTTCAAGATCGAAGAGGTCATCAGGAGCAGATGGGAAAGATGAAGTTGAAGCAGATTCATTGAATTTGACATCAATAGTTTCCTCAACAATTTTGGTCTTGAGATTGAAAGCTCGGTAAGCCTTTAGAGGTCTGAGAGTATCCAACAAAATATCCAGAGTCAACTTTAGCAGCAAACTTGGACAAAGAGTCTTTTGTGTTCAAAATGAAACACGGACACGCAAAGACTTTAAACAAGGAAATGAGAGGCTTTATGTTGTGAAGGACTTCATAGGCAGTCTTGTTATGTCTATTCACAATGTGAACTCTGTTTAAGACATAGCAAACAGTGTTTACTGCCTCAGCCCAGAAGGATAAAGGCAATCCTGAGTCTACAAGCATAGTTCTTGAAGCTTCAATAAGTGTCCTATTATTTCTTTCAGCAACTCCATTTTGAGCAGGAGTTTTAGGAACACTATATTGTCTGAGGATTCCTTTAGTGATGCAGAACTTATCAAGAACCTGATTCTTGAATTCAGTGCCATTATCACTCCTTATTGTCTTGACAGGAAGACCAAATTGTCTTTCAAGTTGGGTGACAAGGGCAGTTATTTTATCAGAAGTCTCATCTTTGCTGAAGAGAAAGAAGGTCCAACAAACAGATCCATATGAAGCAGATTGAGACAGTTAGTTGTTTCGGATTCCTCAATAGACTTATGTGATGTTTTGTGTTGCTTTCCCTTTAAGAAAGATTCACATTGACCTTCAAAGTGAAATTCTTTGGAAGGTAATCCTCTTACTAAAGAAAGGGTAGAAAGCTTATGAAGAGTTTGGTGGTTAAGATGACTAAATCTTCTGTGGCAAAGAGCAGTTTCAGAAGATGATTCTTTGGCTACCAAACAAGTAGGAGAAGATGTTTAAGAATCAGTGGTCATGTCTACAACGTAGAAATTTCCACTTCTTTTTGCCGTTCGCAAGGTGTGTTGATCAATTAAGATCTTTATTTTTGAATTTATTTCGGGAGAAAGAATTTTGCAACTGTCCTTGGCGAAAAATGAACTAAAGTTCTTGTCAGCTAGTTGAGAAACGCTCAAGAGATTAAACTTGAGGTTTTCCACTAAGCTTACATCTTTGAAGAGCAGTTTTCCACTCAGGACAGAACCGGACCCTACTATCCAACCCTTTGCATTATTTCCAAAGGAAACAAATCCTCCATTCTTGGGAATGAAGTTATTTAAGATGGATCTGCATCCTGTCATGTGCCTAGAGCCTCCACTGTCCACATACCATAGATGATTTTGGTTTGAAGAAGGTCTCTGCACTTGAGGATTAAATGCAATAGGTTAGATATGGGTCTTATTTTATTTTTAGAAGAAAGAGGAGATGCTTATTTGTTTTGCTGAGTGTTATTCATCAATTTCTGCATCATCAGTATTAGATGTTGCCGATTTTGATGCAAGATATTGATTTGTGAATCCACAGAAGAAGGGTTCATATTAGTAGGAGAATGGGTAACAAGAGTCACCATGGGATAAGAAGGTGGTATTCCAAGAATGGATGGTCCGGGAGAAGCAGATAGAGGTGAAGACAAGCGAAGAGATGAATGGGAGTTAGATCTTATTGAAATATTAGCTGAAGATCTATTAGCCTTCTTTGATTTCTTCATATTATTATGGAGATTCCCTTTAGATGAAGAAGCCTGTTCAGCTTTCAATCTTTCAGCATTCAGTTTATCTCTAGCTTTCTCCAAAGGATTTTTGTCCAACAGTTTTCAGTAGTGTGATTGTACTTTAAACACCTTAGACAAGCAAGAGATAGAGAGGAATAGTTAGGGATAAAAGGCTTATTTTCCTTCATTATTGGATAAGGTGGATGTGGATGAGAAGGAGGGAATCTGATATCAACCATGGGCCTCTTTCCTTTGTCAAGGCGGGCAACATGATTATCAGAGGTTTCAAGAAGAATTGTACCTTCCGATCTTCAAGTAGAGCTCATGGTTGGAGCAATCTCAGTTTGTTCATAAGAATTATTGTTGTGATCACTTTCCAAGTGTGTTTCCTCCAGTTTTTCAACGTTAGTTTCAGTGGGATAAACAAACGTAGGAAACTGTCTAGGTTGGTACACTCTTGGATGTGTGACTTTTATGGCTGGAAATTCATCCGGAAGAAAAGTAGGGGAGATGGGTTCAGAATCATTCTCATTTATTTCATTGTCAATCGGGGTACAGTCCTCTGGAGGACTAGTGTGATTATACCCGATTCCAAATTTGGCCATGCTGTGAACTTGCTTACGAAGAAGCATTTTGAATCCTTTGTAGGATTCAACCCACTTGTCACATCTGACTTTGGTCTGAGATAGTTCATCTCTACAAGCTGCATATTTTTCATTTTGCAAATCAAATAGAGCTTGTAGGTTGGATTTTTCAGTCTTTAGGATAGAGATTTGACTGTCTTTATTTTTTATTAATTTTTTTACTTCAGAATTTTAACTATCTAGCAGTTGCTCCAACTCCTGATTTTGTTGTTGAAGCAACATGTTGGCTTTCTTTATTTTTGCAAAAGCCTCTATGTACGCATCGGTACATAGTTTTTGTAGAGTAGAAGAAGATACATGCGCAACAGGAGTGTCTGCTACTGGTTGTTCAGAAGGAGTAGAATCGTCGCCAACAGCCATGAGAGCAAAATCTGTTGGTTCATAGGTGATGAGGGCATAGCCTACATCTTCAGGCAGGCTGCTCTAGTGTACGTACTCTTGGGTGAAAAGGGTCGGTTGACTAGAAGAAGAGAACTGGACAGCAGGGCCCGGTACATTTATTTGTGAAGGGGATGGTGCAGCAATTTGAAGAGGGGCAGGAGTGAGTTGATACATGCTACCATTGGCGGCTTGTACAAATTGTACATTGGTAGAAAGAGAGGTCTGTACAATGTGTGCTGACTCCTATGAGTTTTTGTGCCTTCTAAAAGGTGAGGAAGAAGAAGAAGAAGAAGAAGAAGAAAAAGGTGCTGAAGAAGTATGTGAGTGAGTGTTTGGGAAGGTCACATACGGTGAAGAGTTAAAGTTGGGAGCATTTTTGCACTCCCTGGCAAAGTGTCCAGTGCGATGACATTTATAGCATTGGACCTTAGCCTTATTTAGGCCAAACCTGGTTTTCCCATGAATATCAGGAAATTATCTTCCGGTCCTCTTGTAGAACTTATTCGTTCTTATGCTTAAGAGGGCCAGTTGGTGAAGAATGTCCATCTCTTCCAAGTCATCACTTGGAACTTGATGGATATCATCCATGATAAAGCACATATGACAAGAAATAGGAGAGTGGTTATCACAAGAAGAAGAAGAAGTGATGCCAATAGATATGTCTATGTGTTCATCGTAACCCTGATCATTTTTCTTAGAGTTATGACTTAGAAGAGCTGTGTTCCCTTGAACGTATTCTTCAATTGATTTACCAGACTTTATTAGTTTTTGTTTTTGGTCAATCTCTCGCTCAAAGGTGAGCAACTTAGCATGGAGTTGGGTAAGTGAGAGTTTTCCGAAGTCTGGAGAAGATCTCATGACAATGGAATAAGTTTCCAATTTTTCTGGCAAAGATCTCAAGAAATGATTTAGAACAGAGACAGGGGGTACACTTGACCATTTAGTTTTAGCTCACTTAAGAGAGAAGTAAACCGTTCAAATTGCTGAGTTAGCAACTCATTATTTAGTTGGGAGAATGTCTCGTATTGTTGAGCTAATAACTCCCTTGTATTAGCCACAACATCTTTGGTACCACCGAATTGCTCTTTTAGAGCATCCCACTAGTCTTTAGCAGACTCGTGGTGAAGAAGACCAGAGTATATTTCATTAGGAAGGGCCATAGCCAGTGGAGCATGTGCCTTTGCATGAAGCTTTAACTTTTGGTAGTCTTCTTCGGTGTAATTCCGAGGATCCTTCGGGACATGGTCTCCGGTCTCCGTGTCCAGGACCATTGGTTTATGCGGTCCGAATATGACAGACTTCCAACATCCTGTTTGATTATTGGACAGGAAATGTAACATCCGTCTCTGCCAAATGTTATATTGGTGCCTAACCAAGATTGGTGGCTTTGTGGCAGAACCGATGTTATGGGGGTCTAAGGTGAAATTCTCTGCCATGGGTTCACAAACAGTTATGAGCGAATCAACGAGTGATGAGTTCTCAAAGTGATTTGTTAGAATGATTTTTGAACACACTTTAGTTCAAAAACCAAACTCCTGCAGATTTAGAGAAAATAGAAAGACAGAGGAGACAGAACACAAAAAACTAAGCAACAAGATATCAGTGAGAGCTTTGAGTTTTAGTCTTGATGGTTAAACCAAGACTAAGGACAAGGCTCTGATACCAATTGTTGAACTACAGAAACCTCGAGGAGTAGCTGTTTTACCAGGAAAAAGGCTTTAGACTCTTAGTCAAAGCTTTGGTTTTAGCTCCCTCTAAAGTTTTGCACAAGGTTATTTTCGTTGTTTAGTTTTCTTGCTTAGAAAGAGAGAAGAGAACATATAGAAAGCATAAGGAATTTTGGGGGAAGTAATTCATTTTATTCAGAGAATGTTGGGACTTAAATACCCAAACATTCTGAGATACAAGACAAGAAATTATAAGACAAATAGCTGACACTGTTACAGACACTGAATCAACAGACTAGTACAAATACAAAGTCAACAACAAAGGAAACAAGAGTCTTCAGGAGTCTTCAAGTCTTCCAAGGTTGAAGTAGTTGTGCTGATGTTCAGTGGTTATTCTTTCGGAAGATGATCATCGGAAGCTGATTAAACAATCAGTTATTTCGGAATAGGAGACTGTCTTCCGAGTCATTTGATGTCTTCCAATGCAATGGTTGTCTTCCGAAGATGTCATGATCAACCAGTGTCTTCTAAGGTAGATAAATTTAGCGGTAGTTCTTTTTGGCGAATCTTCCATTGTTGATCTTCCAATGCTGAAGCAGTTCTTCAATCGGAAGAGTAGCATCTGTGGTTGGTCAATCGACGGTTTATTCAATTGTCTGGCTTCAGTGGTTTTGCTCATCAGTCCTTATTTTCCGACAACCACCTCTTTGATGGATCAGGACTTGTGTCTGTGCCTATAAATAGTGATCGAATCTTACACTAACATTACTTCCCAATTATACTATGTGGTGCGTGTTTAGCTGCGCAAACCATTTAGGGCATGTCTAGTTATATTTCAAACTACGACTTCCTATTGGTTTATGTGTTTGAGTTTTCAATAGTGCAAATGAACATACATCTAAAAATGTAGGGTTATATAACCCAACAATGTACTACATTATAAAATCTATACATTCTCCACATTTAGTAATCTGCAAAAATAAGGGTGATTACAGTCTCCCCTAGTTGAGGGAATTTCGTCCCGAAATTCAACTAGAAGTAACAGTAGTAAATAAGTGTGGATACTTGAGCTTCTTCTGATCTTCTCGGTCCCCGGGGGAACTTTGGACCACGCTTTGATTCCCATTGTACATTAACAATTGGGATTTGAATGCGTTTGAGTTTCTTAACGTGACGGTGCATAATTTCAACCAACTTCTCAACAAAGGGCATGGTATCTTTTTATACGAATACCATCGAGCGGTACCTGAAGATCCTGATCAGTTAAGCATTTATTCAGATTAGAAACATGAAAAGTTGGATGAACATTGCTAAGTTCAAGAGGAAGTTCCAGTTTGTAGGCAACTTTTCCAATCCGTACAAGGATTTTAATAGGACCCACATAACGTGGAGCAAGTTTACCTTTATTCCCGAATCGTACGATTCCTTTCCATGGTGAAACCTTAAGAAGTACTGTTTCATCAACTTTAAATTCTAAAGGCTTTCTTCATTTATCCGCGTAACTCTTTTGTCTTATGCGAGCAGCTAGTAAGTTGTCGCGGATCTTATAATTCTTGTCGGTCGTTTCATGAATAATCTCCGAATATGTGGTTTGCGATTCACCAATGTTGGTCCAACAAATAGCTATCCTTAAACTTGAACTCATCATTCTTGATCAAGATTAGGTTAAACACACTGATCAAGATGAGTTAATAAAGTTTCAAAGAAATTAGGGTAAGTGCAGAAGATGAGAACGATGAATTGGGAACGACAGATATATAGGAGAAAAGACTGAGGGTCAACGACTGTCAAGTGGTAAAAATATCACAACCACGAAAGGTTATAACCGCTGATGGTTATTGATGTAAATACAAGCACGGATGAGTATAACCACTGATGGTTATACCCATTGATGTAAATATAATCACGAAAGATTGTATCCACGAACACAAACATAATCGCGGAAGATTGCATCCATGGACACAAAAATAATCACTGATGTTTATATCCACGGACAGGAATGTAACAACGGATAGATGGAAACCACGGATAGATATAAGTAGTGGAATATAAAAACTGGTTATTATATTCACAATGGTCTATCCCATGTTAGGTATAACCATAGAAAGATGAACAATAGTAGTTCATTTAGTGTTTATTCCCTTTTGGTCCATTGTTAGGTTAATCAGTTGACTGACGTTTGATTTACTAATATAAAAACTACGATCAAATGTAATAAAAAAGTTTTTTTTATGAATTTTTTAAAATTAAACATGTTTTTTTATTTAGAGGTCGTAGTTCAACTCATGTTCATCATGCCTAATTTAGTAACAAATTTTCCAAAAGTGGTTGACTTTAATGGTTTTTGTAAAAATATTTCCAACCTGATCATTTTTGAGACATGTTTTGGAACAATTCGATCCTTTTCATAACAGTCTCTTCTAAAATGATGTCGTATTTCTATGTGTTTCGTTTTAGAGTGAAAGACATTTTTTTATGATGTTTTTGGCAGCTTCACTATCTATCAAAAGTGGCATTTTCATTTCAGTTATTACAAAGTCCAATAACTGATATTGAAGCCATAGAGCTTGTGAAGTACAATGAGCTACAACAATATACTTAGCTTCAACAGTTGAGTTTGAGACAGAAGTTTGTTTCTTGATCTGCCAACACACCAAACAATTTGCAAAGAATCGGCATCCTCCTTAAGTTGATTTTCTTGTAAGAGAGGAGTCTCCATAATCACTATTTGAAAAAGCTACAAGCTTACAAGGTTGATTAGCAGGTTACTAGATACCAAATGCAGAGTACCTTTTAGGTATCTAAATATCCTTTTCACAAAAGATGAATGGAATTGTTTTGGTGAATATTGGTATCTTGCACAAACACATGTTGCATACATGATGTCAGGTCTTGATTCAGTTAATAACATTAGTGATCCAAACATGCATCTATAGAATGTTTGATATAAAGGGTCACCATTATCATTTGGTGTTATTCCAGGGGCTGTTGCCATAGGCGTTATGATCACTTTGCAAGCAGTCATTTCAAATTTATTCAAAAGATCTTTATGTAATTCGACTGATAAATGAAAATACCATTTGGTTTTTGTTGAATTTGAAAACCTAAAAATGTTTTTAATTCATTTGAGGCACTCATTTTAGATTTTGAAGACATGAGATTTGAAAACTGTTCACACAGGGAAGAATTGGCTGATCCAAATATAACATCATCAACATATATTTGGACTAGCAGAAGGT
Organism: Mikania micrantha; assembly: GCA_009363875.1. Lineage (NCBI taxonomy): Eukaryota > Viridiplantae > Streptophyta > Magnoliopsida > Asterales > Asteraceae > Mikania > Mikania micrantha. The sequence continues at coordinate 103,731,669 of CM018693.1, read as the reverse complement.
CTTTTTCAGTCCATTTGGTAAACAAAGTTTTGTCTATAGTTTTCTTAGTAAAATTATTAAAAAGAAGAAATTGAGATAAGTTCTCATACCAGGCTCTTGTGTAGGACCTTAGAAACCCTCGGAAACAACTCGGTTCCTTGAGAGATCTGCTCGACAGGCCCTTGAATTTTGCGGAATCCTACTCAAGGGTTTTCTAATCGAAACCACCAAGCCCGTGGCAATCCGACTACGTAGACTCAACGTTTTGATCGAAATCGAACACCACGGGGTGAGAATCGAAGTTGGAGAATAAGGAGCGCCTCAAAACCCTAGAAATATGACAGAGGAATGCTAAGGGAAGAGAGGAGGCTCGAAAAGTTACTGAAACATTTTCTTTACAACACTATATATAAGCTGTACTCATTCGGCCGAATTAGTAGTGCGAAACACTCATTCGGCGAATGGCTCAGCCGAGTGAGCTTAATCAACCGAATGAGTCATGAGGATGAGTCATTCATTCACCTCAGTCATTCTCTAGGTGTTCATTCGTCCGAATGAACTGATTCTTAGGTATCATTCGCACGAATGGGTCTGTAACATAGTCAAAGTCAAAGTCAAACCTAGTTAAACATATTAAACTTAATTAAACATGTGAACAGTATAGAATAAACGATTTCATTAATGACATATAAACTTTATACATTCCAAGATATACAAAATACTGAACTAGGGACATCACATGCATCAACAAACTCCCCCTTGGACCTAGTTCCTATTTATCAGCACTTTTCTTGAAATATTTATTTGAAATAGCCTTCCAGTCAGAGCCTGCATGAATTCCAAACACTATGCATATCCGTATAACTCTCATGAACTGTTGAGCCTGATCCATATCTTCAACTTCAAAGAAAATCTGACATCTGTACAAAGCCTTCACATCTTTATGTGACATATTAGTCAGCCACATGGGATCAAAAATACGTACAATATCCCATGTGTTTTCCTTGCATAGAACAATCACCGCCTCAGCCATTCTCCCGTCATAGTACCACCATCTGAAAATGTCCAAAAAGTCTTGAGGCATCTTCCGTAATGGAATCTTCTTCATGACTTTAGGAGGCAACCACTGCAGGATCACTTTATGTCTTCGGGTATCTGCATTGTCACACCCCGAGCCGGCGGGAACGGATCGGGTTTTCCCGTCGGGCGAAAGGTTCCCGGGGCGTGATATCGTGAGTGATAATCAAATGATCAGATTGTTTACATAGCACATGATAATAAATGAGAAATGCTAACACATGCATGATATAGAATTACAAGATTTAATTACAATGTATCGTTCATAATTAAATCAAGTAAATTCACCAAAAAGAATCAATGTAACTATATCTTGTATCTGTACAAGATATACAAAAGATGATTCATTGTTCTTGTCACCAAAAGCATGCAACACAAAATAAAGCTAGGTTTTCTAAAAGTACACTAGCTTAGTCCATGCATATATGTAGCTACACCTGTTCATCACCAGAGAAAAAAATGCATTTAAACAAAGTCAACACTATGCTGGTGAGTTCATAAGTATGTTAATTGAAAACTTTGATTCATTCACATGCACTATCACAATGTATGTTATGTTACTTGTATGTTGTATGTTTACCTGTTCACCCAATGGCTTCTCAATAGTTATACTTACAAGTATTATATCATCCTAGTAGTGATTCTTATATATAGGGTATATGTAAGGGAACTAAGCCCTAGCCAACATCCCACCACATCAATACTAGAACTTCACACTGCTTGCAATACAACTATTGATTTCCATTCCCATTCCTCATTTTCAACTCCTCTTTGATCACCTGTGTTCCCATGTATAGAATAATTATGATGATAGCGTTGTTGTTATGAAACCGAAGTATTGGTAACCAATATATGTGTTACGGATATTAGATTCTCAATCTATTCCATGTATTATTCTATAATTGTGGGGTTAACTGTTGTTTCACTTTTAAATATTAAAAGTGTTAGTTAACTGTTGTATTGTGTTCTCAAATGCAACGTATAGAGCCCAAAAGGAGTCTATTGTGATCCTCACGTAATCGGATTCAATGCACCCGATTCACCTCTATCCCGCCGTGTGATCCCATAGCCTTCATCGAAACTGTTACTAATAATATGACATGAGATAAAATAAATTCCTCAGTCTATCAGTCCACAGATAACGATGCATGATGTACATCTATGTTGTTGTTGTTCTCAATGTGGGATGTTCTCATGTGGTTAACAAAGTTGAACAAAAACATGTCTTATTACGTTATGTCAACCAATGTGAGAATGATATTATTATCATGAAGATACGTTATCATGATTATCATTCTAAATGATCCACATGTTCACCATGTTGCCATTAAGCCGTGGTAAGAACTAGTCTTGCCACCTTTAATCCGCTCTGGTGTGGATTGATAAATGCGTTCATACTATCGCATAGTATGTTTTTAAGTTGTAACTAAGTGTAATAAGTACTTGACTTATCACACTTAGTCAATTATAATGTGGAATGACATTTAGAAGATATTTTATCTTCTAATCATCCATGTGTTGTGTAGTGTCATCATGTTTCACTGTAATTGTTCTCATTGTTTGTCTGTGTATGAATTGTCTGAATGTTTGCTCATGTAGTATAACTAAGTGTTGTGAGATAGAATCTTACAACTATGTTATTCTAGTGTGTTGATGAACTATGAAATTATATTATCATATTCATGATCATACAAGCATGCAATGATAGGCGATAATAAACAATTCAATATTATCTAAATCAAAGCATAAGCAATATGCTAAGCAAAACTTTTAAACAAGTAAAAGTAAGCATGTTTCTCAGCCCTGAATGTTTAAAATCAGTTAAGATTAAAGAAAAGGGGCATATGAACTCACCTTGTTGTGATTGGGGTTGACTTAGCTTAAACGAGAATGCACGCGCTCTTGTTTGTACTTGAGTTTGTTTTCACGATCCTGTATTGATTTCACGTAGTTTGTTACTTGTAAGTATAAGTTTTAGGAACTAGTTTGTGTTTATGTGTAGGTGTTAGCCTAAAGTGGGCTATCACTGTGAGTCGTGGTCATCTTTCGTCCCTTATGTACTTGTTATGAATTATGCCCATCCTGGTCCAATTTAGGATTATCTTGATATATATATTATTACTAGTTTTAAGTTTATCTTGATTTGAAATTTGTCATGTGATATAAACTTGAACTCTTATTATTTTCTAAATATAAACTTCGACTTTGTAGTTCTAAAGCTTTAGTTGTTACCCGTGCAACACCTGTTTTGTTGATGACCTAGTTAATAAGCCATTATGACATATCTTTGTAAGACTTAGTGTTAGGTTCTATGATTTTCATTTACCCAAATATTCTTCACCTTTGTATTAGAATTATCAGGTTTCCACGCATGGCTTCATACAATCGGTTTCAAGTGTGTATTTACAATGTCAATTGTGTGGGCCAAATAGATGGGTTACATGAATAGACTTGGGCCGAAAGTCTTCTGGACCAAAACAGCTTAGTTGGGCCGCATAACTGGGCCAAGAAATGCTGTTGGGCCAGGTTTGTGAACGGTGGGCCGATCGAACTGTATCAGGTGGCCGAATGAAATAGCTGGTCGGATGAGTCTCCTGCTTAGGCCCGATCGAATGAGGAAAGTCTTTTCTTCAGCCGAATAAGTTGAGCATGGCTCTTGGCCGAATGAGGTCTGTCTTAGCCGAAAGGATAGTGGAGTATGAGGCGGTCGAATGAGTGGAGTATGAGACGGTCGAATCAGTGGCCGAGAGAAAGGGGCGCCGAATGTAGGTTAGCAGAAGGTGAACCATTCGTCTTTCATTCGGCCGGTCTGTATAATGCCATTCGGCCAACAGAACCCGGGCCTCATCCTTCTCACTCTCGATTCTAAGATCCTACTATGGTGCTTTCGAGGATGGTGTATGCCAAGACTAAGGTTCGTGGGTGTCGGGTTTGGAGGGGGAAAGCTTAAAACCGGCTAAAGTTCCAGGTTGACCAAGAGTGTAGAAAACCCTATTTTTCGTTTTCTTTGCAGTTCAATACATTGATTTTCAGTGGATTTTGGGACGGATCTTTTGTACTTTCGTGTAAAGAATGATAAGATCTTCGTTTAGGTTCAAGAATGAGGTGATTTCGTGGAGAAATGAGTGAGATATGGTGGTTTGAAGGTTGCAAATGGTGGTTGGGGGTGAAAACCGGGATTAGGGTTTATGAGGGGAAGAAGATGAGATAGAAATGAGGAAAATATCGTCATTTAGGGTATTTATACCGCGAAAGGGTTCGGGTTCGTTTTTGTTGCTCGGTTCGCGTTTTCGTTACGTTTCCAGAACGTAACGCGCGTGTTTACGGGTTTTAAATAAAAATAGTTTCTTTATTTAATTTTGATGAGTTTCAAAATTGTAAAACATTAAAATGTTTTATTTTCTTAGATTATTGTCGCTCGTATCGTTTTCGTTTTCGTTTCGTCGAAACGCGTCACCATCACGCGTATTTGTTCGAATCGTCATTCGAAGGAACACGACGATGGTTTGGCTTTATGAATTTTGTTTTCTACTTTCCAGTCATTATTTCAGAATGCTAAACCCACAGATATGTTTGTGTGAATCGTCACCCACGCAAACACATTGTCAGTTCGTTATTCTGAAATAACACTGCAATTGTGTTTGAATTGTGTTTCCTCACTGTGGGACTCAACTAAACATCCTGTTATTACCTTGTTTTCACCTTGAATTGTTGGCCATCTGATTCCTGTCATCTATGGATATCAGATCGCAACCGATTTGTTATTGTTATTCGCTTGAACACTGTTGTTTCTCATGATTTGTTGTGTTAACTGTACTTAGGTTTTCAATTAAATACACCCAACTAATGTTTCAAATGTATGTTGTACTTACAGTATTTAAGTTTACACGAAAATACGTACAACTGTTTCTTGTATTTATAATTATGTTAATTCAAGTACTGTTTATACATATGTAAGTACACATAGTTACTGTTGAAAGTACACGTACCGTACGGACTTGCCGGCCGGTCAGGTACTAGTTGTCACAGTCTCCCCTTGTTAAAGAAATTTCGACCCGAAATTTAAGCATAAAGGTCGGGCTTTACTTCTCAAACAGGTGGGGATACTTAGTCTTCATGTTGTCCTCACGCTCCTAGGTAAATTCTGGTCCATGCTTGGAGTTCCATCGAACCTTTACAATAGGGATACGGCTTCGTTTCAGTTTCTTAACTTCACGTTCCATAATCTCTACAGGTTCTTCAATGAAATGTAGTTGCTCATCAACTTGTATCTCTTCCAATGGTATGATCAATGATTCGTCCGCTAAGCACCTTTTCAGATTTGATACATGAAACACATCGTGTACTCTGCTGACCTCATCAGGGAGTCTGAGTCTGTATGCCACAGGACCTATGCGTTGAGTAATCTCAAACGGTCCGATATACCTAGGTGCTAGTTTGCCCTTAGCCCCAAATCGAACTACACCTTTCCATGGGGACACTTTCAACATAACTCGGTCACCCACATCGAATTCCAAAGGCTTGCGCCGTTTGTCTATGTAATTCTTTTGGCGGCTATGTGTTGCTTGAAGTCTCTGTTGTATCTGCGCTATCTTATCAGTAGTTTCCTGATTAAGTTCAGGCCCAGTTATTCTGTTGTCTCCCACTTTGGTCCAACAAATTGGAGACCGGCATTTCCTATCATAGAGTGCTTCAAATGGAGCACATCCAATACTGTTGTGGTAGCTATTGTTGTAGTAGAACTAAATGAGTGGTAAATGTGTGTCCCAACTTCCACCGAAGTCTAGCATGCATGTTCTCAACATATCCTCTAGGGTTTGAATGGTGCGGTCGCTCTGTCCATCCGTTTGTGGATGGTAAGCGGTGCTCAAGTTAAAACTTGTCCCTAAGGATTGTTGCAATGATTGCCAGAACCAAGAAGTAAATCGACTGTCCCGATCAGAAATAATAGACAATGGCACTCCATGCCGTACTACTATTTCGTCAACGTATAGTCTCACTAGTTTCTCCATCTTGTAAGTTTCTCTGATTGGCAAGAAGTGTGCGGACTTGGTCAATCTATCAATGATGACCCAAATCGAATCATGTCCGCTGGATGTGCGGGGTAGCTTGGTAATGAAATCCATAGCTATTTGTTCCCACTTCCATTGTGTTATCTCTAGTTGCTCCAGCAAACCCGAAGGTTTCTGGTGTTCGGCTTTGACTTTGGCACATGTGATGCATTTACCAACATAAGTGGCAATATCTTTCTTCATACCCGGCCACCAATAAAACGACCTAAGATCTTGGTACATCTTATTGGCACCAGGATGAACTGAATAACGTGCCTTGTGTGCCTCATCAAGTATGAGTGTTCGAAGTTCATCTACTGCTGGAATCCAAACATGCTCCAGATAGTAGATAACTCCGTCTTGTTTTGTCTTGAAGTGTTTCTTGGCTCCACAATTGAGCTCGTGTTTCAGGTTATCTCTTGCCACTGCTTCTTGTTGTGTTTGTAGAATGTGGTCTCTCAGACTTGTTTGCACAGTCATTCCCATTGCGCGAACGCGTAAGGGTTTGACTCTTTCCTTCCGACTCAAAGCATCTGCCACTACATTTGCTTTGCTCGGATGGTATTTGATCTCACAATCGTAATCGTTCAGGAGCTCAACCCAACGTCTCTGTCTCATGTTAAGCTCCTTATGATCAAATATGTGCTGTAAACTGTTGTGATCTGTGAAGATAGTGCATTTGGTACCATAAAGATAGTGTCTCCAAATCTTTAAAGAAAAGACAACAGCTCTCAGTTCTAAGTCATGTGTTGTGTAATTCTTCTCGTGTATCTTCAGTTGTCTTGAGGCATAAGCAATGACTTTATCTCATTGCATCAAAACACATCTGAGTCCCTGGTGGGAAGCATCACAGTAAACTACAAAATCACCATTGCCCTCTGGGAGTGTTAAGATTGGAGCATTGCACAATCGTTGTTTCAGTGTCTGGAATGCCTCCTTTTGTTTCTGAGTCCACACAAAAGGTTCAGACTTCTGTGTGAGCTTGGTGAGAAGCTAGGCTATCTTAGAGAATTTCGAGATGAACCTCCTGTAATAGCCTGCCAATCCCAAAAATGATCGGATCTCTGTTGGTGTTGTAGGCACATCCCAGTTCTTGATTGCTTCAATCTTGGCTGGATCCACATGAATACCATTACTGTTAATCACGTGACCCAAGAACTGAACTTCTCTTAACCATAATTCACACTTGGAGAATTTGGCATAGAGTCGTTCTTCTCTTAGTAGTTCCAAGACTGTCTTGAGGTGTTGCTCATGTTCCTCCTCGTTCTTTGAATAAATCAGTATATCATCAATAAAGGCAATAACAAACTGATCTAAGTACGGCTTGCACACCCGGTTCATCAAATCCATGAACGCAGCCGGTGCGTTCGTGAATCCGAATGGCATCACCATAAATTCGTAGTGACCATATCGGGTACGAAAGGCCGTCTTTGATATGTCTTCCTCTTGAATTCAGAGCTGATGATAGCCTGATCTCAAGTATACCTTTGAAAAGTACTGTGCTCCCTGTAATTGATCAAACAGATCATCAATTCTCGGTAACGGGTACCGATTCTTGACGGTGAGCTTATTGAGCTCTCTATAATCAATACACATCCTGAACGATCCATCATTCTTCTTAACAAAAAGAACCGGAGCTCCCCATGGGAAAAAGCTCGGTCGGATGAATCCTTTGTCGAGTAGCTCTTGTAATTGGTTGGACAACTCCTGCATTTCTGATGGTGCGAGTCTGTAAGGAGACTTGGCTATAGGAGTCGCTCCTGGAATCAAATCGATTCGAAACTGCACCGATCTCTCGGGTGGCAGCCCCGGTAAATCATCCGAAAACACGTCCGCATAGTCTTTCACAATTGGCACGTCTTGAATCTTGATTATTTTCTTGTCTTTATCGATCACGTGAGCTAGGAATGCAACACATTGTTTTCTGAGGTACTTGCTAGCCTTCATGCACGATATTATCTTGACATCGTGTTTCGCTTGGTCTCCACGAATCTCCAATATTTCATTGTTCTCCACTGGAATGCGTAGTAGTTTATCGGAACAGATGAACTCAACTCGGTTAAGAGATAGCCAATCTATTCCGACGATGATGTCGAAATTGCCCAGTTCCATCGGTATCAAATCGATGGAAAATGTGTGATCCCCAAGTGTTAGTTGGCAGTTCCTAAGTACTGTGTCAACTGTAATCTGTTTGCCGTTAGCTATCTCAATAGTGTATGGGGAGTCTAACAATTCCTCAACATAATTAAGATGTCATGCAAAGTCGGATGAGATAAAACTCTGATCCGCATCGGTGTCAAATAATATGGATGCATAGAAGTCAGATAAGAGAAATGTACCCGTGATCACGTTCGGGTCCTGTCTAGCATCAGCAGCTCCAATTTGAAAGGCTCGTCCTCTTGCTGCTTGAGCCCTTGGTTGAGCTCTCTTGGGACAATCCTTCAAGAAATGGCCAGGTTCGCCACACATGTAGCAGGACTTGTTGTCAGCAGTAGCAGTAGTGGCTGCATTGTTGTTTCTGTTCTGAGCCCTCAGGCTCCTGCAGTGGTTTACTGTGTGACCAAATCTTCCACAGTTGGTGCAGTGTCAGCACGGGATGTTTGGTAAGTGATGAAACTGGCATGAGTTGCACAAAGGTGCAGTGCCAATGTATGGCTTCCTGATTTGAAGTGGTGGAGGATGGTTGAGTATTGGGGCTTGGGTGGTTGCAGCAAAGTTTCTAACCACCTTCTGTTTCTTAGCCGACCTTTTATCCGACCTCTTTGAAGTTCCAGCTTTGGCTGAGTCAGTCTCTTTCTTGATTGCCCCAGAGGCAACCATCACATCTGTCATTGTTGATGACAGAGTAACAGCCATTTCCATGGTTGTTGGATGAGCAGCAAGGATAAAACCTTGCATACAGGCCGGTAATCCCCCAATATACCATTCAATTATCTTTTCCAGTGTTGGCATTATGTCCGGTGCCAATGATGCTAACTCATGGAATCTTGTGGTGTAGGCTAGATGCCCAGCACCAATCATAACAAGATTGAGTAATTCAGTCTCAACCTTTTTGATTTCGTTCCTTGGGAAAAACTCTGCCCGCAGTAATGCCTTGAAGTCGTCCCAAGGCATTGACAGGGCCTCCTCCCTGCCTTTAGTATTAACCTGAGCGTTCCACCTAGTTAACGCTCATTTGTGAAATGATCTAGCTGCATACTTCACCTTGTACTGCTCAGGACAGTTGCTAATTTCTAGAGTTGTCTCCATCTTCTCGATCCATTGGATCAATCCGACGGCTCCTTCACTGCCACTAAAACTCGGTGGCTTGCATCCCACAAAGTTCTTGTAGGAATAGTCCTGTTGTTGTCTGGTATTGCCGCTGCCTTTTCCAGATGAGTTGGCAACATTGTTGCTGTTGTTGGTGTTGATCTTGTTCATCATCTCGGGAATCACATCCCTCAGCTGACTGGTCAATAGTGTGGCCAGTGCAATGGTAGCAGGATCTAACTGATGAACTGGCGGTGGTGGAGGAGGAGGTGGTTGTGTAGGAGAGTCAGGCGGTGTCGGTGTAGAGGAATGAGGAGAAGAATCCTATGGTGGTGGTGGCAATAAAGCTGGTTGTCTTCTCAGCGGCATTCTGATCATAACCGAAAAGAAATCGGTTAGTGCAGTGATCAGATGTAGAAGACACATGCAAATAAAATCCTATGTCACATGATATCTATGAGGGTACCTAGGTTATAGTCTAGGCCAAACCGTTTAAGTAATATGACCTATATTTCTCTATAACCTGGCTCTGATACCAATCTGTCACACCCCGAGCCAGCGGGAACGAATCAGGTTTTCCCGTCATGCGGAAGGTTCCCGGGGCGCGATATCGTGAGTGATAATCAAATGATCAGATTGTTTACATAGCACATGATAAATAAATGAGAAATGCTAACACATCCATGATATAGAATTACAAGATTTAATTACAATGCATCGTTCATAATTAAATCAAGTAAATCTACCAAAAAGAATCAATGTAACTATATCTTGTATCTGTACCAGATATACAAAAGATGATTCATTGTTCTTGTCACCAAAAGCATGCAACACAAAATAAAGCTAGGTCTTCTAAAAGTCCACTAGCTTAGTCCATGCATATATGTAGCTACACCTGTTCATCACATGAGAAAAACATGCATTTAAACAAAGTCAACACTAGGCTGGTGAGTTCATAAGTATGTTAATTGAAAACTTTGATTCATTCACATGCACTATCACAATGTATGTTATGTCATTTGTATGTTGTATGTTTACCTTTTCACCCAATGGCTTCTAAATAGTTATACTTACAAGTATTATATCATCCTAGTAGTGATGCTTATATATAGGGCATATGTAAGGGAACTAAGCCCTAGCCAACATCCCACCACATTACTACTAGAACTCCACACTGCTTGCAATACAACTATTGATTTCCATTCCCATTCCTCATGTTCAACTCCTCTTTGATCACCTGTGTTCCCATGTATAGAATAATTATGATGATAGTGTTGTAGTTATCAAACCGAAGTATTGATAACCAATATATGTGTTACGGATATTAGATTCTCAATCTATTCCATGTATTATTCTATAATTGTGGGGTTAACTGTTGTTTCACTTTTAAATATTAAAAGTGTTAGTTAACTGTTGTATTGCGTTCTCAAATGCAACGTATAGAGCCCAAAAGGAGTCTATTTTCATCCTCACGTAATCAGATTCCGTGCACCCGATTCACCTCTATCCCGCCGTGTGATCCCATAGCCTTCATCGAAACTGTTACTAATAATATGACATGGGAGAAAATAATTTCCTCAGTCTATCAGTCCACAGATAACGATGGATGATGTACATCTATGTTGTTGTTGTTCTCAATGTGGGATGTTCTCATGTGGTTAACAAAGTTGAATAAGAACATTTCTTATTACGTTATGTCAACCGATGTGAGAATGATATTATTATCATGAAGATACGTTATCATGATTATCATTCTAAATGATCCATATGTTTACCATGTTGCCATTAAGCCGTGGTAAGAACTAGACTTGTCACCCTTAATCCGCTCAGGTGGTGGATTGATAAATGCGTTCATACTATCGCATAGTATGTTTTTAAGTTGTAACTAAGTGTTATAAGTACTTGACTTATCACACTTAGTCAATTATAATGTTGAATGATATTTAGAAGATATTTTATCTTCTAATCATCCATGTGTTGTGTAGTGTCATCATTTCACTGTAATTGTTCTCATTGTTTGTCTGTGTATGAATTGTCTCAATGTTTGCTTATGTAGAATAACTAAGTGTTGTGAGATAGAATCTTACAACTATGTTATTCTAGTGTGTTGATGAACTATGAAATTATATTATCATATTCATCTGAGTTTCCCTGTTGTCTCATGATCATACAAGCATGCAATGATAGGCGATAATAAACAATTCAATGTTATCTAAATCAAAGCATAAGCAATATGTTAAGCAAAACTTTTAAACAAGTAAAAGTAAGCATGTTTCTCAGCACCGAAGGTTTAAAATCAGTTAAGATAGAAAAGGGGCATATGAACTCACCTTGTTGTGATTGGGGTTGACTTAGCTTAAACGATAATGCACGCGCTCTTATTTGTTCTTGAGTTTGTTTTTACGATCATGTATTGATTTCACGTAGTTTGTTACTTGTAAGTATAAGTTGTAGGAACTCGTTTGTGTGTATGTGTAAGTGTTAGCCTAAAGTGGGCTATCACTGTGAGTCGTGGTCATCTTTCGGCCCTTATGTACTTGTTATGAATTATGCCCATCCTGGTCCAATTTAGGATGATCTTGATATATATATTATTACTTGTTTTAAGTTTAACTTGATTTGAAATTTGTCATGTGATATAAACTTGAACTCTTATTATTTTCTAAATATAAACTTCGACTTTGTAGTTCTAAAGCTTTAGTTGTTACCTGTGCAACACCTGTTTTGTTGATGACCTAGTTAATAAGCCATTATGACCTATCTTTGTAAAACTTAGTGTTAGGTTCTATGATTTTTATTTACCCAAAAATTCATCACCTTTGTATTAGAACAATCAGGTTTCCACGCATGGCTTCTTACAATCGGTTTCAAGTGTGTATTTGCAATGTCAATTGTGTGGGCCAAATAGATGGGTTACATGAATGGACTTGGGCCGAAAGTCTTCTGGACCAAAACAGCTTAGCTAGGCCGCATAACTGGGCCAAGAAATGCTGTTGGGCCAGGTTTGTGAACTGTGGGCCGATCGAACTGTATCAGGTGGCCGAATGAAATAGCTGGTCGGATGAGTCTCCTACTTAGGCCCGACCGAATGAGGAAAGTCTTTTCTTCAGCCGAATAAGTTGAGCATGGCTCTTGGCCGAATGAGGTCTGTCTTAGCCGAAAGGATAGTGGAGTATGAGGCGGTCGAATGAGTGGAGTATGAGACGGTCGAATCAGTGGCCGAGAGAAAGGGGCGCCGAATGTAGGTTAGCCGAAGGTGAACCATTCGTCTTTCATTCGGCCCGTCTGTATAATGCCATTCGGCCAACAGAACCCGGGCCTCATCCTTCTCACTCTCGATTCTAAGATCCTACTATGGTGCTTTCGAGGATGGTGTATGCCAAGACTAAGGTTCGTGGGTGTCGGGTTTGGAGGGGGAAAGCTTAAAACCGGGTAAAGTTCCAGGTTGACCAAGAGTGTAGAAAACCCTATTTTTCGCTTTCTTTGCAGTTCAATACCTTGATTTTCAGTGGATTTTAGGACGGATCTTTTGTACTTTCGTGTAAAGAATGATAAGATCTTCGTTTAGGTTCAAGAATGAGGTGATTTGGTGGAGAAATGAGTGAGATATGGTGGTTTGAAGGTTGAAAATGGTGGTTGGGGGTGAAAACCGGGATTAGGGTTTATGAGGGGAAGAAGATGAGATAGAAATGAGGAAAATATCGTTATTTAGGGTATTTATACCCCGAAAGGGTTCGGGTTCGTTTTTGTTGCTCGGTTCGCGTTTTCGTTACGTTTCCGGAACGTAACGCGCGTGTTTACGGGTTTTAAATAAAAATAGTTTCTTTATTTAATTTTGATGAGTTTCAAAAGTGTAATACATTAAAATGTTTTATTTTCTTAGATTATTGTCGCTCGTATCGTTTTCGTTTTCGTTTCGTCGAAACGCGTCACCATCGCGCGTATTCGTTTGAATCGTCATTCGAAGGAACACGACGATGGTTTGGCTTTCTGACTTTTGTTTTCTACTTTCTAGTCATTATTTCAGAACGCTAAACCCACAGATATGTTTGTGTGAATCGTCACCCACGCAAACATACTGTCAGTTTGTTATTCTGAAATAACACTGCAATTGTGTTTGAATTGTGTTTCCTCACTGTCGGACTCAACTAAACATCCTGTTATTACCTTGTTTTCACCTTGAATTGTCGGCCATCTGATTCCTGTCATCTGTGGATATCAGATCGCAACCGATTTGTTATTGTTATTTGCTTGAACACTGTTGTTTCTCATGATTTGTTGTGCTAACTGTACTTAGGTTTTCGCTTAAATACACACAACTAATGTTCAAATGTATGTTGTACTTACAGTATTTAAGTTTACACGAAAATACGTACAACTGTTTCTTGTATTTAGAATTCTGTTAATACAAGTACTGTTTATACATATGTAATTACACATAGTTACTGTTGAAAGTACACGTACCGTACGGACTTGCCGGCCGGTCAGGTACTAGTTGTCACATGCATGAATCTCCGGTAGATAGTATCTCTCCTGTTGCTATGGCTTGAAGTTTATCCATCTTTTCCTGTATTCGAACTGGATTTGCCTTGCAAACCAGGACGACATCCCCGAATCCTCACAGTATAGCATCTTCAGACGTGCAAGTTGATTAACTTCGAATCTCGGCAACGTCTTGAAATCATGGGGAAATCTGAAGTACTGGATCCCTCGCTCTCTCTTCACTGCATAGCAGTGCAAGTCATGAAAGTATGCCCAACTCAGAATTTAACCTCCAGACTTATATCCTTTGGTCCTGTAAACTTTTGTGTGTGGAGGTGGCATAGGCTGCGCATTCCTCTTTCCTCTTCTGAATGTCTTCTGCTGAAGACTCACTGCCTCTGATCTTTTCATATATCTTTCGTTTAATCTCCTCCTCAGAATGTAGACCGAATAAGTTAGTAAAAGTAGGCAGCTGCTCTTCAGCTGAAGTGTACTTTATGTCCTCTTCCTCTGTAATGTCTACCAAAAGCACCTCATCAATGTCATTGAATGCTTCTTGAGTAGGAAGATCAGAAGCAGGAATGGGAGCATCATCCAATATCACCTCATCAGGATTTAACCTGAATAGCTCTGCGATTTGCTCCTTTGTGAGGCAATGAATGATTTCGCCTTCTTCTTTAACAAACTGATAGAGTGTTGAATGATGCCCTGAGCATCTAGTATCATCGTCAACTTTTCCTCCAGGAGCTGTCACATAGGCATCGCTTCAACCTCTTCAGTGGCCTTCAGCTCATCAGCTTGACTCTGAGGCTGTTGGGGAGCTTTGTCATGTTAGGTCTTGGTTCTGACTTCGGTTGGTTGGGTTGGCTCTTCTGCACTGGAGGAACTCGCAAAGCCACTCCCAGCACCATCATCATCATCATCATCATCATCACTAGAGTCATCATCATTTGTACTATTATAATCCACGTTCTCCTAATCAGAATCTTCTTCTTCTTGTTCTTCGTCTTCTTCATCATCATCCTTGTCTGAATCATTGGAGACTGGCTCAGCAGCCTCTATCCTGGGAGTAGCATCCTTAAGGCTTTCAACTTGCTCAAAGAGATGCAATTTTTCAGCCTCAAGAGCTAAAATCCTGTCATTGAAGCCTAGGGCAATCAAAGCCAACTAATTATCTTTATTGACATACTTAATCAAACGTTCCTCCAACTCAGCAGATCGGGCTCTCAAATCCGCCCTTTGATCAGCAGCCTGTATCAACAGTGCATCCTGCTCACTGACCCTCTGAGTAAGCTGGGAAATAGCCTGATCCTGCTCATGGTTCCTCTCCATCAACCAAAGGAGCAAACTGTTCAGTGTGCTGAGCTATTCAGCAACTGAAACAGTTGGAATATAGTGATCTGCAAGAGTAGTGGAGGGACCAGACGAAGCTGCGGTGAAGACAGCTGTAGTAACCATAGAGGAGGTCAGAGAGGCAATAGTAACACGTGCAGGAGTTTCCCTTGACCTGGTCAGTGAAGAAGTTGCAACTGTTGCAACGGATGTAGTAGTGGTTGCTGCAACAGAAGTCAACTGTGACCGTCTCTGTAACACAAATCATGTCCATCTTCTCTTGGCAGGAGGAGAGGAAGTAGTTTGAGCAGCAGCAGCAGTAGCAATAATAGATGTAACAATAGAAGTATGTGGAATGAACAGGGGGTCCTCAATCTCCTCCCTGCTTGGGTTAGGCTCCCTTGGCCTTTTCCTTCTCTTCACTGGCTGCGACCTGACCATAATTGTCTCAAACTCATCATTAATCTTCTCAGAGTCTGAACTTCCAGAACCCTCTTCATCATCATCCTCACCACCATCCTGATCTGATTCCACTGAATAATCTCTCTCATCAGCAGAGGTAGTACCTCCCATCTCAAATGGAGTTGAGACAATGGCTGCAGAAGTAATGAAATCCAGATCAAGAAGAGCATCAATATCAAAACCAGCAACATCAGAAAGTGAGAGGGATATGGTCAAAATCAAACTCTGGAATAAAGGACGGATCCCTAAGCTCCTCCATATCTACAGAGGCCTGCTCTATAGTCCCTGTCTCAAAAAAGACTACTTAAGATATAAAGCAGGCAGTCACAACATGTGGACCAGTGTCCTCTGAATCGATGTCCTCTGAATCAGTATCATCTGATGCATCCTCATCCTCATCATTAGCAGCCTCCATCTGCTCATCCTCCCCCTCATCGGCAGAAGTAGTACCACCCATCTCTAATGGAGTAGAAACAGTGGATATCGAAACAGTAGATGCCTTAGGGTCATGAACATCATCACCTACATCACCACCAGCATCACCACTCACACCTGCACCACTAGAATCACCAGCAACATCATCATCATCTCCATCATCTCCATCATCACCTCCAGGAAAAATGATATCCTCCTGATCAGAATCAGAATCCTCATGTCTCCACCTCCTCCTAATAGGTGCAACATAATCAGGATTGAGGAGGTGGCCGAACAGACGACGAGTATGAGGCTTCCTCTCCTTTCCCCGGTAAGAAAGAACCCTGTTAAGAGTGATGTCGTTCATATGCTCTAATCTGGTAATATCTGAATTGGCCTTAGGTAGATTCGGCACTTATGCATCGAGGATCATCTGGAGAAACCTCGGGTACATCAAAAACATCTTGTCTCCCTTGAGGTACACATTCTCCTTCATATGCTTAAAAATCATCTCAGAGAAGTTGTGTAACATCAGTGCCGGAAACGTTACCGGAACATTGATCTCAATAGTAACATGAACAGTAATCAGGTATAAACTATACGTATTTCAGTGTATGTCATATTCATATCATGAATCATTATCATTTCATGTTATCAAAGAACAAATTCAAAAATCATTTTAGAGAAACAGAACTCAGAAACATGGTTCATCAGTCAGATAATTATCTGGCAATATAGAACCATCATGTGATTATTTGTTATGATTTTATTATGTATAAACATATGTGAGGCTTTACAGAACAAAACAACAATGGATGTAGTTACGTGAATGCTAAACCGATGGATTATCCGGATAGGTGACGATCTGTACGAATATATCTAAAAGTTTAACGTTCTAAATGATATCCAGTAATTAGAAAACCATATTAAAAAGTATAGTTATCGTCGTGTTCGTACGGTTGACGATTCGAACGAATACGTGCGACGACTGTACGATTCGATTTTAAACCGTAAATTAAATATTTTTGAAAATATTAAATTAATGGAAGATATTTAGTTAATTTACTAGGAATTACCACCTGAAATAAATTTATAAACTTTGCTTTTAAAACCGTAACGTTTCATTAACTAAAATATAGGAAATCCGACGTTTTACGCGAAATCGAGCGAAACCGAACGAACCCGTGTAATTTGAAGCCATTTATTATGGCATTTAATGCCATAATCATCTTCACCAACCAGCCCCAACCCCCATTTTCGTTCACCAGACTCTCTACTTTCTCTCTCTGGAACTCCACGCCATATCTCCTTCATTTCTCCACGAAATCTCGAGTTCTTGGTGTCAAAACGACCACTACAACACGTAGATCACGAAAGTACAATGGATTTGAGCTTGGATCCATCATATTTGAGGTAGATTTGAAGTTTATTTTCGGTTTTTAGGGTTTTCAAAACCCTTGAATCGGCCCGCCTACTTAGCCGGTTCTAGACCACCCAACCTTAGGGAAACACTACCAAAAACACCTAGGAATGATATAGGAACAAAGTATGTTGCTTGGGTTAGTTACTAGTTCAAAAATGGGAGGGGAAGATACCAAGAACCGACCGGCCGATTGGGCTTAACCAGCGAATTACTGGCCGAATGGCCTCTAGGCCGTATGTGGCTCAGTCGCTCATCCTTACCTTCGGCCAGCCCTCATTCTGTCGACAAAGACAGCTCCAGTCAGCCACCCTCCTTCGGCCACATCTCCATTAGACCGGCCAAGCATGCTTCGGCCATTTCCCATTCAATTGCCCCAGACCTAGTCAGCCCAAGACCTCATTCGATCGGCCCAAGTTCATTCGACCATGTTGATTCGGGACCCATTCCTTTGGCAGCAACCCATTCGACCCATTTGCTATTTGATCGGTCCAGCCCTTATTCGGCCCATGTGTGTTCGGTCAAGATAATTCGAGTTGGGTGTGAGCGCATGCATGGGTTTTGTGTGTGGGTGTGCATGGGAGTGGATTAGGGTTTTATTCCCATGCAAAATAACCTTAGGTGAATTAAGGATCCCACCTAGAGTCATCAATAAGGGAAATCCTATAAATTCGTTATGGAATTGAGAACTATGGTTACCTTAAACGACCATGGGGGATCATTACAAGAGGAATGGATTTAAGTTATTCGGATTGGCTAATGAAATCATAAGTTTGGGTTTCCATAACAAGGTTTTTCACGAAATCATGAAATCATCCGAACACAAATTGTGAATATCATTTGGGTTTAACATACTTAGCGAATCTCATAAGGACACGTAACTAATCTAGGTGATTCACTTGAATTACCTAGGACAAGTTATTCAAAGGTGTTGAGCAAAAATCATTTGGAAATCAAAAGCTACAAATGGGCTCAAGGTTGATCCAATTGGATTAACTCAAGCCCATCATGTGTAAATTACATTTTTCCTTAAATTAATTATGTTTTTAATAAAAGAAATTAAATTGTAAACTTTGTTAAATTAAAATAAATGATTTTAATTTGATGCTTAACTTAAAGTGAATTAATTTAGAAATATTTTAATTAACGGCTTATAATGATTACTTGTGGGATTAGGGTTTTCTAATGGGTAATGAGTTAGACTAGTAGAAGGAGTCTTAGAAGCCCATTAGTAACCTAGGACACTTAGTTTCACACCGAGACCAAACCCTAGATACGACTACAATAGATACTTATCGTATTCGAATCCTCCTAAAACAACTCAGGTACCGAAGAAACATAGTCTACAAACAAAGAGCGCGCATTTTGTGGTAGTTCAATACAGAGCAACACAGGTGAGTTCATTTTCCCTATTCTAAACAGTTTTGTTTTCAAACGCGGGGCTGAGAAGCATGCGTAAACCTTTTATTTAAATATGTTTTACGCAATTGCTATTACTTATTGTATGCTTTATATATACTTGTTTATACCCCTAGACTCCTGTCTAGGTATTTGTATGCTGAATTAACGAATGAATTAATTAATTACTCTTACGAGTAATACCCTAAGTCTAAAACTCTAAAACAAACACTTAGTCCATCAAATTCAAATTCAAGAATCTAAACTCAAAGTGGAATCAAATGAACTAAAGCTAAAGATCAAATTCAATGGAATCTAATCTAGTATGTGATCAGTAAAACTAAGGATCCTAATCAAGAATCTATAATCATTGTGGAAATCATGGAAGTCTAGAGATCAGAATCAAGGAAATCATAAACTTGTGTGAATCATTGAAATAATGAAATCATTAAGATCTAATGAAATCATTAATGCTTAAGTTAAGGTGGATTGTCAGTTGTATGTAAATCAAGACCACGTGTAACACACGGAAAGTCCCATCACAATAGTAGACTTTTGTAGTCAAGCTATATGGGCTTAACTAAAACTATCAAACGAAATCAAGAGAATCAAGAATCAAAGGATATCCTAGAGTCCCGACATGTACAGTAGGCCAGAGGGTCAAGCTGATATGGGCAAATCATGAAAGTCCTGACGCATACAGGTAGACTCTGTGACACCCGTCAATTTCAGGTAAATTGTAACTCTTACTTTCTTTACATTTCACATTCATACTTGTTGCATTTCATTTAATTATGTTTAATTAGATGAGTTGAACACAAACGACTACGAAACGATAGTTGGAGGAACTATCGAATCATACATTGCATTGCACATTGGTTTTGGAAACCAAGTGTGGCAAACACAACACTAACACAAGACAATAAGTCGAGGAGTTATTGAATTGTGCATTACACGTTGATTAGGATTAATCAAGCGTGCAAACACTTCGTTACACACGAACACAAACTATCAAAGATAATTCGATGAATTATCAAAACACACACACGAGTGTCATGAACGTTGGTGATCAATCAAACTTATGTGCTACATGTATTTGTGTGCTTGAATGAGCATTAGATGCTTTGGATAAATGTTAGGAATCGAGTACGAGCGAAATCGTATCATCGAAATCGAAAAACAAGGAGATGGACTCATCGCGGTATGCGATGATCCCTCGACGAGAGGCTTCGCGATACGCGAAGCGGTAGCGGGGACACTGAGTCCCGAATCCCATCGCGATACGCGGCGATGATTTTTGATCGGCCTTCGCGGTATGTGAAGGCCATGCAGATCAGAAATTTTATAACACTCAACTCCATTCATTTCAGTCCGATTTTCATTCATTTTCTCCGACTCTCTTCGTCAATCCTCGACCCAAAACTCTAAAAATCAACCACAATCTTTGGTTGACACTATTGGAAGCTATCCTTGGTGATTTGAAGCCATTGGAGCATCATAAGAGTTCTTGAAGGCCATCAACACATTGAAGAACCATCCCCATCCATTTCCAGGACCTGTTGCGCCTATTATAACCCGAATCCTAGCATCAAAGGTAGTTTTACTTGTTTATTAGTTGATAGATCGCACATGCAAGGGCTAAAAACCCACTTGCAACTCCATACGGTTATTGTGCTCAAATGTGTTGGTGATTTGATGAGTATTTGTTGTAGATTTACTGATTTTGGTGCTTAGAAATGTTAGAATTGAATTTTGGTTAAGCTAGGTTCGATTTGATGATGATTTGGTACACTTGCCATAAAAGGAAACTTTTATGTTGCAAGTCTTGGATTTGTGATAATCTAGACATGTTAGACATGTCTAGATGTTGTTAAATGTATATTTGAGTGTTAAGAAACACATTGGGATATTTGATTTTGTCAAAAACTTGGTTTTGTAGAAACTTGCTAAAAATGGAAACTTTTAAAAATCAAAAGAGGACTTTTGATGTTTTAAAGGCTTTTGATGAACTTTGATTTTTGAAATATGTTTAGAATTGATTTCTAAGCATATTGGAAAGCTTGATTTGTGAAAATGAGTTTTAAAAGGATGCTTTCCAAATAAGGAAACTTTATTTGGGCGAAACGGCGTATATGATGATTTATGCGCCGACGATGCGTTTTAAGTGTTAAAACATGATTTTATAAACATATTGGAAGTTATTGGTTTTATCAAATGGGATTTCATAACCACACTTTCCTAAATTGGAAACTTTCTAAAAATGGTAACTTATGTGATTATAGTCATAGGATGCATTTTAGTGTCTTATGTGCATTGAGGCACGTAAACACAACAATCGTGTCGCCAACGATTCATTGAGACAACACAAGTCAACACACACACTCGGTTGAGCACACCGACACTTGGAGTTGTATGGGATACAACACACCACAAAACACATACTCACACCTATATGGTTATAGGTGCATACTAGCAGGTGCTAGCATTCGCAGACGCGAACACATACACACCGGGACTGCTGTAACAGGTGAGTTCACGGCCCCTTTTTACATTTTCTACCTTTGGGGGAGAAAACATTGCATACAACTGCTTTTGAACAATTTACACACTTTTGGTTATTTTTGTACATGCTAATATCGTATATACATATGTGTGGCATTCATCCACAAAACTGATAAGTCCTCATTAAACACACCTCGAACCGTTAATAGCGCGTTGCACTTAGCGTGGTAATTCTGAATAGTACTATTTGGGCCTGACAAGCCCCACTGTTGCGAGCCGTATGGCCACCCCGACTGGAGGTCTGAACAGTGCATAATTGACCAAACAACATTTGCCATATCTTGGATGGATATGGCGGGAGGCAGCATGTTAGCTTCGGTTGCGAACCCGCATATGATATAACACATATTGACTAGCTATCAATTGATATTGCATTGTATTGAAAAGTAGACCTACTTACACTTACTTTAAACATTTTGATGTTTGCTGCTGATTACAAACCTGTGCTCTAACCAACCTTTGTGTTGACTCTTTACTAGGATGGAGTCCATGCATCTACTGTAGTGTCTTAGGCCATTTGATAATATTTAAACATTGATCGTGTTATTTATGTATTGTCAAACATCTTTAACCGCTTCCGCAACTTTTGATACGTAACATTTTGAAAACTGTTTTAAGTTAATGCTTCCGCTACGTATAAATGTTAATCTGTTTTGATAACCTACGTTTACTTCCGCAACTCTGATTTTACAAACTGTTTTATCCAAGTTATTGGACGTATGTATGAAACCAGACATATAGGTCTCGCATGTTGTGTGACCGGAGACTGCGATCCTGACAATCTGCCGCCGCTCGCGCCCCGGAAGGGACGGGATTTCTCGGGGTGCGACAGATTGGTATCAGAGACTCCGGTTATTGCGAATTAGGTTTGCATTTAGTGAACTTAGTCTATAACCACTAGTCTCCACATAACACCTAGTGCTTAGTATTGTGATACTGGCATACATGATTGTACACACACGCTTATTACGCGCACCATAGCAAATGGCGTCATCATCGTCACCGCATGTGACTACACATGACGGTGGAAGCCGATCGCTTTACATGTTCCTCACGAGTACCTACCACACACACTACATTAGTCATTGGGCAAACACTAACGCTTATTCTCGCTATGAAGATCATGGCTGGAAGACGTGGAGGACGCAGGAATGCGGGTGGACGTGGAAACATCAACCTGACTCAAGCTGAGTTGAACGCCCTCATCAACGAACGGGTTGAGGAGGTACTTGCTGCACGGGAAGCTGCCCGTAACCAAAACCTACTGAACCAAGGTGATGAATCCTTTTCATATTCACCTTGCATCACAACCACTCGTTTGCCCGATACTTAACCCAACTCTACTCTTTGCATATCTCAGGAGCAAATCCTAACCCTCCTCTCTGCACGTTCAAGATGTTCCTGGATTGCAAACCCCACTCCTTCAGCGGTACCGAGGGTGCCGTTGGACTATTGCGTTGGATTGAGAAGGCGGAATCAGCTTTCGCCATGAGCAACTGCAGGAACGAGGACAGGGTCAAGTTCGCTGCAGGGACATTCGAGGGAGCTGCCCTCACTTGGTGGAATGCCAACGTTCAGAACCTAGGGCTTGATGCAGCCAACGCTCTACCTTGGGATAACTTTAAGCAAATGTTGAATCGCGAATACTGCCCTCGTGGTGAGGTGCAGAAACTTGAGACTGAGTTTTGGAACCACAAGATGGTTGGTTCCGAGGTTGAGGCCTACACTTCCAGGTCTTATGAGCTGGCAAACCTGTGCCCGGAAATGGCAAAACCACCTTTCAGGCACATAGAGAAGTACATTGAGGGACTACCACCTCAAATTCAGGGCATGGTACTTTCTGCTGATCCCATCACCATGCAACAAACAGTGCGACTAACTCACAAGCTCACCGATTCAGCTGTCGCACAAGGACTCTTGCCGCCTCGTGGTGCTGTGACCACAACTAACGACAAGGGCAAATGAAAGTGGGATGACACCCTGAACAAGACTTCCACTCTCCAACCACCACTACAGCAACGTAAGTCTGGATCAACCCAAGCTTATGCCCCACCCATCCCAACCACCCAGAACCAAGGAGGTTATGCCGGGAAACACCCTAAATGCCACAAGTGCAACTTCCACCATGCACAGGGTCAGTGTGGCCGCTTTCAATGCCAGCGCTGTGGAAAAGGGGGACATGCAGCTAAAGACTGCAGGGGTGAACTACTTGCAAAGACCCCACAACCCCAACAACAACAACAGCTTGAAGCACCGAAGGGTTGCTTCGAATGTGGGAAACCAGGGCACTTCAAGAAGGATTGCCCGCATCTGAAAAACAACAACAACAACCAATAGAACAACAACAATGGGAACAATGGCGCGAGGGGACGAGCCTTCGTGATTGGAGCAAAGGAGGCCAGAAAAGATCCCAACCTTGCAACCGGTACGTATCTCTTAAACGATAATTATGCATCTGTGTTGTTCGATACTGGAGCTGAGAAAAGCTTTATATCTAAGGATTTTAGTGAGATACTTACTATTACCCCAACACCCTTAGATGTTGAATATACAGTAGAGCTAGCTGATGGTAAATTGATTGTGACTAAGCACATTCTTAAAGAATGCACTTTAGAGCTAGCAGGCCATAAATTTAAGATCGACCTCATGCCGGTTACACTAGGAAGTTTTGATGTCGTAGTGGGCATAGATTGGTTGTCTGAAAACCAGGCTGAAATCATTTGCCACGACAAGGTTGTGCGCATACCTCTCCCTGACGGAGAAACTCTAGATATCAAGGGCGAAAGGAGTGACACTCCTCTGAACATCATCTCGTGCATGAAAGCTCACAAATGCTTACGAAAGGGATACACAGCCATTCTGGCGCTTATCACCGACAAGACTGAAGAGGAGAAGAAAATAGAAGACATCCCAGTCGTATGCGACTATCCCGACGTATTCCCTGAGGATCTACCAGGACTACCACCACCTCGACTAGTGGAGTTCCGCATAGACCTTGTGCCGGGAGCAGCACCTATCGCACGAGCACCATATCGACTGGCACCTTCGGAGATGCAGGAACTGTCCAACCAGCTGCAGGAGTTGCTGGACAAGGGTTTCATCAGACCAAGCTTCTCACCCTGGGGAGCTCCGGTTTTATTCGTGAAGAAGAAGGATGGCACGTTCCGTATGTGCATTGACTATCGGGAATTAAACAAAGTAACAATCAAGAACCGTTACCCCTTACCTCGGATCGATGATTTGTTCGATCAACTACAAGGATCAAGTTACTACTCTAAGATCGATCTGCGATCTGGGTACCATCAGGTGAGGATTCAGGAGGAAGATATCCCCAAGACTGCTTTTCGCACTCGGTATGGCCATTATGAGTTCTTGGTTATGCCGTTTGGGCTGACAAACGCACCCGCAATATTCATGGATCTCATGAATAGAGTGTGCAAACCATACCTCGACAAGTTTATCATTGTCTTTATAGATGATATTCTCATCTACTCCAAAACCCAGGAAGAACACAAAGAGCATCTGCAATTGGCTCTTGAACTACTCCAGAAAGAGAAGCTGTACGCTAAACTCTCAAAGTGTGACTTCTGGATTCGAGAAGTCCAATTCTTAGTTCATGTTGTCAATGAACAAGGTATTCATGTTGATAAATCTAAGATAGAGGCGATCAAGAACTGGGAAGCACCAAAGACCCCAACTGAGGTGCGACAATTCCTAGGCTTGGCATGCTATTATCGACGGTTTATTGAAGGATTTTCAAAGATAGCACAACCCCTTACAGCCTTAACCCATAAGGACAAGAAGTATTTCTGGACTGACAAACAAGAAGCTGCATTCCAACTTCTCAAACAGAAGCTCTGTAGTGCACCTATCCTATCACTTCCTGATGGAACGGATGATTTCGTAGTATATTGCGATGCCTCGATACAAGGACTCGGCTGTGTGCTAATGCAGCGGGAAAAGGTGATCGCATATGCTTCTCGGCAACTGAAAGTCCACGAGAAGCACTACACCACCCACGATTTGGAACTTGGAGCCGTGGTATTTGCACTCAAGATCTGGAGACGCTACCTGTATGGTACAAAGTGTACGATATACACTGATCATAAGAGCCTCCAGCGTATATTCGAGCAGAAGGAGCTGAACATGCGACAACGTCGCTGACTTGAGCTTCTTAACGACTATGAGAGTGCTATCAAGTATCACCCGGGGAAGGCCAACGTTGTGGCCGATGCCCTAAGCCGGTAAAACACATCGAAACCCAAGAGGGTACGAGCTTTACAGCTCACAATCCTTCCCAATCTCCCTGAACAGATACGTAATGCCCAGGTGGAGGCACTGAAACCTGAAAACTTAGTGGCTGAATCACTAAGGGGAATGGAACAACAACTTACGGAAAAAGCCGATGGCTTACAGTATTTCATGGAACGCGTCTGGGTTCCACATCACGGGAACCTACGAGACCTTGTGATGGACGAGGCTCACAAATCCCGGTATTCCATTCACCCAGGATCTGATAAGATGTATCACGATCTGAAGGTACTTTACTGGTGGCCACACATGAAAGCCGACATCGCCACCTACGTAGGCAAATGCTTGACCTGTGCCAAAGTCAAGATCGAGTACCAGAAACCCTCTGGATTACTCACACAACCCGAGATCCCCATGTGGAAATGGGAACAGATATCCATGGATTTCATCACCAAATTACCCCGTACTCCTAGTGGATGTGACACTATCTGGGTGATTGTAGACCGACTGACTAAGTCAGCACATTTCCTTGCGATAAAGGAAAACGAAAAAATGGAAAAACTAGCCAGAATCTATGTTAAGGAAGTAGTCCCGCGACATGGAGTGCCAACCTCCATTATTTCAGATCGAGACGCCAGATTCACTTCTAACTTCTGGAAATCATTGCAAAAGTCGCTTGGCACACGGTTGGATATGAGTACAGCATGCCACCCACAAACTGATGGCCAGAGTGAACGCACGATACAAACTCTTGAAGATATGCTACCAGCGTGCGAAGTGGACTTAGGCAACAGCTGGGAAACTCACTTACCATTGGTGGAGTTCTCCTACAACAACAGTTACCATACAAGCATCAAAGCAGCGCCTTTTGAAGCACTCTATGGCAGGAAATGCCGATCACCCATCTGCTGGGCGGAGGTGGGCGACAGTCAGCTCACTGGCCTGGAACTTGTACACGAAACGACGGAGAAAATCGTGCAAATCAGAAATCGCATGGCAGCAGCTCGTGATCGTCAAAAGAGCTATGCCGACAAACGCCGAAAGCCTTTGGAATTTCAAGTAGGAGACAAAGTCCTTCTGAAGGTTTCGCCATGGAAAGGCGTCATTCGTTTCGGTAAACGAGGAAAACTGAACCCACGGTATATTGGACCTTTCGAAATCCTGAAAAGGATTGGTCCAGTGGCATACCAACTCAACTTACCAGCCGAACTCGACGGAGTTCACAATGTATTTCATGTCTCGAATCTGAAGAAGTGCTTATCAGATGAGACACTTATAGTTCCACTGGATGAGATCCATGTGGATGAGCAACTACGGTTCGTGGAAGAACCGGCAGAGATCATGGACCGTGAGGTCAAACAACTCAAACAGAGTAAGATTCCTATTGTTAAAGTTCGATGGAACTCGAAACACGGACCTGAATTCACGTGGGAACGTGAGGATCAGATGATGCGCAAATATCCCCATCTCTTCAAGCATACAACGTCGAACGCCGACAACAACAAATAAATTTCGGGACGAAATTCCTTTCAACAAGGGGATGATGTGACAACCAGAAAATTTTTGTTTCTCAAACACTCTTGTTTCTCAAACACTACCAACAACAACCAAATTTCGGGACGAAATTTCTTTCAACAAGGGGATGATGTGACACCCGGCAATTTCAGGTAAATTGCAACTCTTACTTTCTTTACGTTTCACATTCATACTTGTTGCATTTCATTTAATTATGTTTAATTAGATGAGTTGAACACAAACGACTACGAAACGATAGTTCGAGGAACTATCGAATCATACATTGCATTGCACATTGGTTTTGGAAACCAAGTGTGGCAAACACAACACTAACACAAGATAATAATTCGAGGAGTTATTGAATTGTGCATTACACGTTGATTAGGATTAATCAAGAGTGCAAACACTTTGTTACACACGAACACAAACAATCAAAGATAATTCGATGAATTATCAAAACACACACACGAGTCTCATGAACGTTGGTGATCAATCAAACTTATGTGCTACATGTATTTGTGTGCTTGAACGAGCATTAGATGCTTTGGATAAATGTTAGGAATCAAGTACGAGCGAAATCGTATCATCGAAATCGAAAAACAAGGAGATGGACTCATCGCGGTACGCGATGATCCCTCGACGAGAGGCTTCGCGATACGCGAAGCAGTAGCGGGGACACTGAGTCCCGAATCCCATCGCGATACGCGGCGATGATTTTTGATCGGCCTTCGCGGTACGCGAAGGCCATGCAGATCAGAAATTTTATAACACTCAACTCCATTCATTTCAGTCCGATTTTCTTTCATTTTCTCCGACTCTCTTCGTCAATCCTCGACCCAAAACTCTAAAAATCAGCCACAATCTTTGGTTGACACTATTGGAAGCTATCCTTGGTGATTTGAAGCCATTGGGGCATCATAAGAGTTCTTGAAGGCCATCAACACATTGAAGAACCATCCCCATCCATTTCCAGGACCTGTTGCGCCTGTTATAACCCGAATCCTAGCATCAAAGGTAGTTTTACTTGTTTATTAGTTGATAGATCGCACATGCAAGGGCTAAAAACCCACATGCAACTCCATACGGTTATTGTGCTCGAATGTGTTGGTGATTTGATGAGTATTTGTTGTAGATTTACTGATTTTGGTGCTTAGAAATGTTAGAATTGAATTTTGGTTAAGCTAGGTTCGATTTGATGATGATTTGGTACACTTGCCATAAAAGGAAACTTTTATGTTGCAAGTCTTGGATTTGTGATAATCTAGACATGTTAGACATGTCTAGATGTTGTTAAATGTATATTTGAGTGTTTAGAAACACATTGGGATATTTGATTTTGTCAAAAACTTGGTTTTGTAGAAACTTGCTAAAAATGGAAACTTTTAAAAATCAAAAGAGGACTTTTGATGTTTTAAAGGCTTTTGATGAACTTTGATTTTTGAAATATGTTTAGAATTGATTTCTAAGCATATTGGAAACCTTGATTTGTGAAAATGAGTTTTAAACGGATGCTTTCCAAATAAGGAAACTTTATTTGGGCGAAACGGCGTATATGATGATTTATGCGCCGACGATGCGTTTTAAGTGTTAAAACATGATTTTATAAACATATTGGAAGTTATTGGTTTTATGAAATTGGATTTCATAACCACACTTTCCTAAATTGGAAACGCTTAATAATCATTAACAGTAATATGCTAAGCATTCAGGTATGTGGTGGGACGGTGGCTGGGGGCTTGTCCCCTACATATGCCCTATATATAAGCATACTTGATTGGATAGTATAGCTGGTCGTTGATGAGGTTACGGTTGTCATTTTGGGGGATCAGGGAAAACATTTTCAGTGTAATCAAATGCTATGAATCAAATGTTATGGAATCAATGATGTGGGACAAAACGCTTGATTATCACCAGGAAGAATATATCATGTGGTTTGGTATGTGGTGGGACGGTGGCTGGGCGGGCGGTAAGTTCGACCCTACATATGCCCTAAATATAAGCATACTGAACTGGATGGTATAGGTGGTTAATGGTGAGGTTAAGGTTGTCATTCAAGTTATTCAAACTCATTTTTATATAGCTACATGAACTCACAAACCATGTGTTGACTTGATCTTTTTGCATGACTTCTCAGGTGACGAACAGGTCAATTAAGAAGTTACTGCCAGCCCCAGAGAATTCAGCTCCACACTCGTCAATGCCATCACCAGCTGATTCACCACCTCTACCTCCTCCTCCTCCACTCATTCCTCCTCCAAACCCGAACAAGACACAGATACTGGATCCTGCTACCGTTGCTTTGGAAACTTTACTAAGAAGTTAGCTGACTAACCAGCTGAAGGAAGTGATACTGGATATGCTCAACGTATCCATAACGACAACAACAACACCGTGCACTCATCAGGGGAAGCCAGTGGGAACACTGGTAATGCATCACACTATTCATACAAGTCATTTGTAGGATGCAAATCGCCTAGCTTTAGCAGTACTGAAGGAGCCATTGGATTAATCCAATGGATAGAAAAGATGGAGACTACTCTAGACATTAGCAGTTGTCCAGAGCACCATAAAGTTTGCTACTCTGCTGGATCATTCAACAAGCGAGCTTTAACTTGGTGAAACTCACAGATCAAAGCTAGAGGAAGAGAAGAAGCGATGGCGATGCCATGGGAAGAATTTAAGACAATACTGAGGAATGAATTATGCCCCAAGAATGAACTACAAAGATTGGAAATTGAACTGTCCAATCATGGTAGGAAGGGAGCTGATCATCTGGGGTACACTACCCGCTATCATGAGTTGGTAGCCTTGGTGCCAGACATGGTACCAACCTTAGAATAAAGAATAGACAGATATGTAGGTGGACTTCCCGCCTGCATTCAGGGTTTAGTGGTTGCAGCAAACCCTGTGACTTTGGAGTCTGCTGTGAGTTTGTCTGGAAAACTCACTGATTTGATGGTAGCCTCTGGAACCTTGAAGAGAGAGGCTAACACTGGCAAGCCCAAGGAAGAGTCTTCCAAGAAACCTCATCATTACCAGCACCCGAAGAAGAAGCAAAAGACCCTGAAGAACTACACCATGGCTATTCCACTCAACTAAGTAACCATGGCACCGCATGATGTGCACAAGTAACCGTATACTGGCCCACACCCTTTGTGTACCAAGTGCCAGTATCATCATGCTGCAAACAATCCCTGCCGTCACTGCACGAGATGTGGGAGAAAAGGACACTGGGTCCAGAATTGTAGAATGACACCAAATCAAGC
This sequence comes from Mikania micrantha, assembly GCA_009363875.1. Taxonomy (NCBI): domain Eukaryota; kingdom Viridiplantae; phylum Streptophyta; class Magnoliopsida; order Asterales; family Asteraceae; genus Mikania; species Mikania micrantha. The sequence continues at coordinate 103,701,211 of CM018693.1, read as the reverse complement.
AGTCACCACTGCTGCTTTAGCTCTCCCTCCACCCAACAACCAGAACAACGGTGGATGCTATAACTGTGGCGAACAGGGCCACTTTGCAAAGAACTGCCTGAAGAAGGCACAACAGGCAGTTCCAGCACCCCGTGGAAGAGCTTTTGCCATAGGAGCTCCAGCTGCACGGCAAGACCCGAACGTGGTCACTGGTACATTTCTCTTACATGACTTTTATGCATATGTTCTATTTGACACTTGTGCGGATCAGACTTTTATCTCTACCGATTTTGCATGCCAACTAGATTCCATAGAGGAACAATTAGATTCCCCTTACATCATAGAAGTAACTAATGGGAAACAGATCATAGTTAGTAAAGTGTACAGGAACTGCCTGTTGACACTTAATGGTCATACATTCACCATCGATTTGATACCGATGGAGTTGGGTAGTTTCGACATCATGGTTGGAATGGATTGGCTTTCTTCTAATCGAGTGGAAGTCATCTATTCTGCAAAGCTACTTCGAGTTCCATTGCCAGATGATCGTGTATTGGAAGTCAAAGGGGATCAAGCAAAAAGAAGTGTCAAAATCATCTCTTGCATAAAGGCGCTTAAGTGTTTACGGAAGCAGAGCGTAGCTTTCCTAGCTCATGTGGTGGAAAAGGGGAAAGACAAGAAAAAGATTCAAGATGTGCCAGTAGTGAAAGAGTATCCGGAAGTATTTCCTGAAGATCTACCAGGTTTGCGACCTGCGCAACCGGTAGAATTCCGAATTGACTTAGTTCCTGGAGCAACTCCTGTTGCTAAATCTCCTTACAGGCTAGCGCCCTCAGAGATGCAGGAATTGTCAAATCAACTACAGGAGCTACTTGACAAGGGTTTCATCAGACCGAGCTACTCACCTTGGGGATCTCCGGTCTTGTTCGTGAAGAAGAAAGACGTATCGTTTCGGAAGTGCATAGATTATCGAGAGCTGAATAAGTTGACTATCAAGAATCGGTATCCACTGCCATGGATTGATGATTTATTTGATCAACTACAAAGAGCTTAGTACTTCTCGAAGACTGATTTGCGGTCTGGATATCATCAACTCAGTGTTCATGACAAAGACATACCGAAGACGGTGTTCGAACCGGATATGGGCATTACGAGTTTATGGTGATGCCTTTCGGATTGACGAATGCACCAGCAGTTTTCATGGACCTCATGATTCGAGTGTGCAAGCCGTATCTGGATCAGTTTGTCATTGTCTTCATTGATGACATACTGATTTATTCTAAGAGCACAGCAGACCATGAGCAACATCTTAGGAAGATTTTGGAGCTGTTGAAAGAAGAGAAACTCTAGGACGAATTCTCAAAGTGTGAATTTTGGCTAAGAGAAGTTCAATTTCTGGGTCATGTAGTCAACAGCGGGGGAATACACGTAGATCCCGCCAAGATTGAAGCGATAAAGAACTGGGATACTCCGAAGACACCAACGGAGATCCGGTATTTTCTGGGATTGGCAGGTTATTATAGAAGGTTTATTTGAAACTTTTCTAAGATAGCTCTGCCTCTCACCAAGCTAACTTAGAAAAGTGAACTGTTTGTTTGGGAGCAGAAACAAGAAGATGCTTTTCACACCTTGAAGCAGAAGTTATGTGATGCTCCAATCTTATCTCTCCCAGAAGGCTGTGATGACTTTGTTGTGTATTGTGATGCCTCCCATCAGGGACTTGGTTGCGTATTAATGTAACGGGACAAATTTATCGCTTATGCATCAAGACAGTTAAAGATTCATGATAAGAACTACACTACTCATGATCTAGAACTGGGAGCTGTAATCTTTGCATTGAAGATTTGGAGACATTACTTATATGGCACTAAGTGTACCATATTACTGATCACAAGAGTCTGTACCATATCTTTGATCAGAAGGAGCTCAACATGCGACAGCGACGTTGGGTTGAACTTCTGAATGATTACGACTGTGTAATCAAGAACCATCCGGGTATGGAAAATGTTGTAGCTGATGCCTTGAGCCGGAAGGAACGGGTCAACCATTGTGCGTCAGAGCAATGGGAATGACTGTCCAAACAAGCCTACGTGACAAGATTATTCAGGCACAACAAGAATCAGTTGCTTGAGGAAACTTGAAGAAAGAACTTGACTGTGGAGCAGAGAAACACTTTGAGACTAAGCCTGATGGAGTTATCTACTACCAAGATCGTATATGGATTCCGGTAGTAGACGAATTGAGAAGACTTATCTTCGATGAACCACACAAGACGAAGTACTCCGTGCATCCAGGCACCGATAAAATGTACCAAGACTTACGAGGATTTGATTGGTGGGTATATCTGTCGATGCCTTACGTGTGCTAAAGTAAAGGCGGAACACCAGAAACCGTCAGGTTTATTGGAACAGCTTGAGATTCCGCTCTGAAAGTGGGAACAAATAGCTATGGACTTCATTACCAAGCTACCCCACATTTCCAGTCGTCATGATACAATTTGGGTTATCATTGATCGTTTAACAAAATCTGCTCATTTCTTGCCAATGCGTGAGACATTCATAATGGATAAACTGGCAAGACTGTACATCAACGAGATAATGGTACGTCATGGTGTGCCATTGTCTATTATTTCAGATAGAGACAGCAGATTCACATCAAGGTTCTGGCAATCATTATAGAAATCTCTAGGGACGCACTTGAATCTGAGTACAGCTTACCATCCACAAACGGACGGTCAATGCGAACGTACGATTCAGACCCTGGAGGACATGTTGAGAACCTTTGTGTTAGATTTCGGTGGAAATTGGGATTCTCATTTCCCACTGATTGAATTCTTCTACAACAAAAGTTATCATAGCAGCATCGGATGCGCACCATTCGTGGCTCTGTATGGTCGAAAATGTCGCTCACTGATCTGTTGGACAGAAGTTGGAGATAATCGTATACTAACAAGATTGCTCAGATTCAACAAAGACTACAAGCAACAAGGAGCAGACAAAAGAGCTATGCCGACAAACGGCGCAAGTCATTGGAATTTCAAGTGGGAAACCGTGTCATGTTGAAGGTATCCCCATGGAAAGGCGTAGTTCGTTTCGAAAAGAAAGGCAAGTTAGCACCACGATACGTAGTATCGTTCGAAATCATTGAACGTATTGGTCCTGTAGCGTATAGACTGAGATTACCAGATGAACTCAGTGGTGTGCATGACGTGTTTCACGTTTCAAACTTAAAGAAATGCCAACGAATCACTCGTCATACCGATCGAAGAAATTCAAGTGGATGAGCAATTGCATTTTACTGAAGAGCCTTTGGAAATTATGGATCGCAAAGTTAAACAACTAAGGCAAAGCCGTATTCCGATTGTCAAGGTTCGAGGGAACTCAAGGCGCAGACCTGAATTTACATGGGAACGCGAAGATCACATGAAGTCTAAGTATCCCCAACTGTTTACAGAGGAAGACGTATCTGATAACGATTCTTAAATTTCGGGACGAAATTTCTCTAACAAGGGGAGACTGTAACATCAGTGCAAGAAACGTTACCAGAACAGTGATCTCAACAGTAACATGAACAATAATCAGGTACAAACTATACGTATTTCAGTGTATGTCATATTCATATCATGTATCATTATCATTTCATGCTATCAATGAACAAATTCAAAAATCATTTCAGAGAAATAGAACTCAGAAACATGGTTCATCAGTCAGATAATTATCTGGCGATACAGAACCATCATGTGATTATTTGTTAGGATTTTATTGTGTATAAACATATGTGAGGCTTTACAGAACAAAACAACAATGGATGTCGTTACGTGAATGCTAAACCGACGGATTATCCGTATAGGTGACGATCTGTATGAATATATCTGAAAGTTTAACGTTCTGAATGATATCCAATAATTAGAAAACCACATTGAAAAGTATAGTTATCGTTGTGTTCGTATAGGTGACGATTCGAACGAATACGCGCGACGACTGTACGATTCGATTTTAAACCGTAAATTAAATATTTTTGAAAATATTAAATTAATGGAAGATATTTAGTTAATTTACTAGGAATTACCACCTGAAACAAATTTATAAACTTTGCTTTTAAAACCGTAACGTTTCGTTACGAAAATGAAGGAAATCCGACGTTTTACGCCATAATCATCTTAACCAACCAGCCCCAACCCCCATTTTCGTTCACCACTCTCTCTCTAGAAATCCACACCATTTCTCCTTCATTTCTCCACGAAATCTCGAGTTCTTGGTGTCAAAACGACCACCACAACATGTAGATCACGAAAGTACAACGGATCTGAGCTTGGATCCATCATATTTGAGGTAGATTTGAAGTTTATTTTCGGTTTTTAGGGTTTTCAAAACCCTTGAATCGGCCCACCTACTTAGCCGGTTCTAGACCCTCCAACCTTAGGAAAACACTACCAAAAACACCTAGGAATGATATAGGAAGAAAGTATGTTGCTTGGGTTAGTTACAAGTTCGAAAATGGGAGGGGAAGATACCCAGAACCGACCGGCCGAATGGGCCTAACCAGCCAGCCGTTTGAGCCAACCACTGGCCGAATGGCCTCCAGCCAGTATGAGGCTCAGTCGCTAGGCCTTATCTTCGGCCAGCCCTCATTCTGTCGGCCAAGATAGCTCCAGTCGGCCACCCTCCTTCGGCCACATTTCCCATTCGATCAGCCCAGACCTAGTCGGCCCAAGACCTCATTCGACCGGCCCAAGTTCATTCGACCATGTTGATTCGGGACCCATTCCTTCGGCAGCAACCCATTCGACCCAGTTTCTATTCGATCGGTCCAGCCCTTATTCGGCCCATGGGTGTTCGGTCAAGATAATTCGAGTTAGGTGTGAGCGCATGCACGGCTTTTGTGTGTGGGTGTGCATTGGAGTGGATTAGGGTTTTATTCCCATGCAAAATAACCTTAGGTTAATTAAGGATCCCACCTAGAGTCATCAATAAGGGAAATCCTATAAATTCGTTATAGAATTGAGAACTATGGTTACCTTAAACGACCATGGGGGATCATCACAAGAGGAATGGATTTGAGTTATACGGATTGGCTAATGAAATCATAAGTTAGGGTTTCCATAACAACGTTTTTCACGAAATCATGAAATCATCCGAACACAAATTCTGAATATCATTTGGGTTTAACATACTTAGCGAATCTCATAAGGACACGTAACTAGTCTAGGTGATTCACTTGAATTACCTAGGACAAGTTATTCAAATGTGTTGAGCAAAAATCATTTGGAAATCAAAAGCTACAAATGGGCTCAAGGTTGATCCAATTGGATTAACACAAGCCCATCATGTGTAAATTACATTTTTCCTTAAATTAATTATGTTTTTAATAAAAGAAATTAAATTGTAAACTTTGTTAAATTAAATATATGATTTTAATTTGATTTTAACTTAAAGTGAATTAATTTAGAAATATTGTAATTAACGACTTATAATGATTACTTGTGGGATTAGGGTTTACTAATGGGTAATGAGTTAGACTAGTAGAAGGAGTCTTAGAAGCCCATTAGTAACCTAGGACACTTAGTTGCACACCAAGACAAAACCCTAGATACGACTACAATAGATACTTATCGTATTCGAATCCTCTTAAAACAACAGGTACCGAAGAAACATTGTCTACAAACAACGAGCGCACATTTTGTGGTAGTTCAATACAGAGCAACACAAGTGAGTTCATTGCCCCTATTCTAAACATTTTTTTTTTCAAACGCGGGGCTGAGAAGCATGCTTAAACCTTTTATTTAAATATGTTTTATGCAATTGCTTTTACTTATTGTATGCTTTATATATACTTGTTTGTACCCCTAGACTCATGTCTAGGTATTTGTATGCTGAATTAACTAATGAATTAATTAATTACTCTTACTAGTAATACCCTAATTCTAAAACTATAAAACAAAACTTAGTCCATCGAATTCAAATTCAAGAATCTAAACTCAAAGTGGAATCAAATGAACTAAAGCTAAAGATCAAATTCAATGGAATCTAATCCAGTATGTGATCAGTAAAACTAAGGATCCTAATCAAGAATCTATAATCATTGTGGAAATCATGGAAGTCTAAAGATCGGAATCATGGAAACCATAATCGTGTGTGAATCATTGAGGTAATGAAATCATTAAGATCTAATGAAATCATTAATGCTTAAGTTAAGGTAGATTGTCAGTTGTATGTAAATCAAGACCACGTGTAACACACAGAAAGTCCCGTCACAATAGTAGACTCTTGTAGTCAAGCTATATGGGCATAACTAAAACTATCAAATGAAATCAAGAGAATCAAGAATCAAAGGATATCCTAAAGTCCCGACATGTACAGTAAGCCAAAGGGTTAAGCTGATATGGGCAAATCATGAAAGTCCCGACGCATACAGGTAGTCTCATTTTGGGTCATGCCTGATATGGGCCACGTGTGAGACGGTACAACTTGGACAACCACCAACAACTAAGTCAAACTAATTGAGTCAAATTAGGCCCAATCATCATGTCTTAGTTGTATTTAAATGATTAATTGTTGATTTAAATTACCCATGTAAAATTATATCTTTACAAGTGCTTTGGGGTAATCATGAATACATGGTGAACTCAAGAAATTAGAGGTGATTCTATTTGTGGAAATCAAAATCTAAAATGAAGGTGAATGGAATGAAACGCTTAATTCTCATTAACAACAATATGCTAAGCAGTTCGGTATGTGGTGGGACGGTGGCTGGGGCTTGTCCCCTACATATGCCCTATATATAAGCATTCTTGATTGGATAATATAGGTGGTAGTTGATGAGGTTAAGGTTGTCATTTTGGGGGATCAAGGCAAACATTTTCAGGGTAATAAAATGCTATGAATCAAATGTTATGGAATAAATGATGTGGGACGAAACGCTTGATTATCACCAGGAACAATATATCATGTTGTTTGGTATGTGGTGGGACGGTGGCTGGGCGGGCGGTAAGTTCGACCTACATATGCCCTATATATAAGCATACTGAACTGGATGGTATAGGTGGTTAATGGTGAGGTTAAGGTTGTCATTCAGGTTATTCAAACTCATTTTTATAAAACTACATGAACTCACCAACCATGTGTTGACTTGATCTTTTTGCATGACTTCTCAGGTGATGAACAGGTCAATTATGAAGTTACTGCTTTCGGACTAGGATATCAGTTAGAGGACCTAGCTTTTTGGACCCGCATACTTTTAAAACATCATTTTACATATTATTTTGTATATCTTGTGAAGATACAAAATTGAAGAATTATGATGTTGATAGTAGATTTACATTGTTAAATTATGAACAAAACTGATGAAATTTAACTTTGTAATTGTATTTTCATTTAGAAGTTTCTCATTTATATATCATGTGCAATGTAAACAACCTGATCATTCCGATTATAATTCCCGATATCACGCCCCGGGAACCTTCCGCCCGACGGGACACATGATCCGGCCCGCCGGCTCGGGGTGTGACAAGTTGAACGAGATGTTCAACACTAAGGCCACAAAGGCACCCTGAAGAGTCTCTCGAAGGTCATCAAATCCTCCATGCCTGGATCCTAGATAATGGATAAGAACATGGCATAGATACTTGAACTGCAGGCATAGGAAACCCTTGTTCAGTACTCCAGATTCCAAGTCTCCATCATACTTGCACTGCATGAAACATCCTCGAACAAGATATCTATCAAGAAGGAAAGGATGATCTGGTGAATCCTGGAATCCACACAGCCGTTTGATGTGCTCAGCAAAGACTATGACATCGGGTCTTCTAACCTTCCCTCTGATCACTAGAGGCTCTTCCTCACAATCGATATCAGCTGAGCTCCAGAAAATCCCTCTGATGAGGTATGTAGGGATCATGGACTGTAGATATAGCAGTGAATATCCTGGAACTTCTAAGAAATGCTATAATCTCAGTGAAATGCCCTCTGTTCTTCGTAGTAGAATCCAAATGAGCACATATGTTGTTCTTCGGAAAAGCTTTATATCCTACCATACTGAAACACAAAAGAAAAACAACATATTAGTTCAGTTCAGTAAGCAATTGCAAAAACTCAAAATTTTAACCCATGTGTTCAAATGGTGCGAATGAACCAGTATCGCACGAATGAGATTCAAGCGAATGAGAATGATGGCCAAATGAATGGTGTCATCCGAATAAGACACGAATGGAGACACTCGGTTGAACCCACTTCTTCGCATGACCAAATGGCCCGAATGACCTCATTCGGTCGATCCCACTCATTCGGTTTGACCTGTGGTGAGAATGAGTCTTATTAGGACGACTGATGGACTTCGAACACCCAATCTCCCAAAATCTAGAATCAGACCCTCAAAATGGCAACATTCAACACAGAGGGGTCCGATTATGGTTTTACAACTGATTTTAAGTGTTTTAGGTTTCAATTTGACTAGTTATATGAGCGGAGCAGCTACGAGCCCTAAAACCCTAGAAATCAAACAGTTTTGAAGAAATCAGTGGTCAAAATCGAGAGGTCTTGATCCCTACAGTACCTGTAACAACCACAAGAACAATGATGATCAGAAAATGGTAGATTTGAGGTCAAAAGTGAAGAAGATGATCAAGTATGTGTTTCGGGCGAAAAGGGTTTCACACAGTGAGGCCGAATGAGAAATATGATGCGAATGACACATTCGGCTGAAAGGCATTCAATAAACATGAGAACTCATTCGGCCAGAAGAACCGAATGGTCCTATTCGCATGAATGGATCAAACGAATGACTCATTCGCATGACCGAGTTCATTCGCTCGGTTGAGCCATACTCACAACCCATTCGGGCGAAAGAAGATCAGCACCCAAAAACACAAATCATTTTCAAATGTTGACATTTTGACCATAAAAAGAGAAATGTTATGAAGTTCAGTCTGGTTTGGTGATAGGCAAAGATGAGATTGAGTATCTAAAACAAAAAATGATCATTTAGAACAAAATCAAATGTAAATCTTTTTGTATTTTCTGATAATCAAACAACTATACAAGTTGAAGCTGAAACAGACAAAACGCACATATTTTTGTGAGTAGCCTTTCAAGAAAATGAGACATACACCAGATCATGTCAAATCAGCATTCAAGAATGTTTATACTTCTCACACATTTGACTTATGAAGCGATTACTGATATACTTGTCCAATTTATACCAGACAGTACATTGTTTTTAAAACAATCAATGATCACCCATGTTTTCTGACTGAGTTACCCATTAGTCAACCAATCTAGGTCAAACCCAGTTTCTAACTCATCTATGCATAACTTTAAACCTAGCATCATAAGTTCTATAAGGTTCCAATTTATTTTCTTTTTGTCTTTTTCTTTTTGATTTGTTTATCAACTTCAACACATTCTCATGGACGGCTTCAGCTAGGTCTTTACAAAGCAGTTTGGCACGTATACAGAACTGTGTTGACAAGATCAACTTGTTCTATCCAAATGGATGGCTTCAACTAGGCTGCAACCCAGCAATATGGCACATGTATGGAATCGAACTTATTTTATTTTTATATTTTCATAGCTTATCCTATCTGAGTGGACGGCTTCAGCTAGGCTGCAACCTAGCAATATGGTACGTACAAAGAGTCGGGTTCACTTTTATTTTCTTGTGATTCAATCATTCTCATCTGAATGGACGACCTCAGCTACGTCTTTACAAAGCAATATGGCACGTGTACAGACTTGAATTCATGAATCATTGGAAACCTCATAAGATCCTATGATAACAGGTGTATGCCTGATTTGAGTTAAAAACTGTTTATCCCTTAACTAGTTTTCTAAACTGGATCCCACAAATCAGACTTTCTATGCAATCACCAATAGTCTATTAACTTTGTAAAGTCGGCCTATCAGTACATCCCATTCCCATGAGCATTCAGTTTATGCATTCAATCTTGCATTTAAGACATGACATGTTAATACATCACTTTCTCTAATGAGACTTTCTCATTTTTACAATTTTTCAAATGCTTTTGGTTTTTGAAATTAAGCTACTTTTTCTCCCCCCTAAAAACCTAAAACAGAAAATATTTTTGAGTTTTTGAATAATTGAAGGAAAAATAACAGAAGTATTAAAAAGTAAGAAATAAAACAAAAGAAACTAACTAACAAAAACAATGATCATTTGTTTGATTTAGATGAAGGATTGACTTCATCTTTTTGAAAAACACCATTAGCTGATAACAAATATAAAAATCTGGGTTTGTCAAATGCTTTAGTGCAAAGATCAGCTTTCTGGTTATCGGTGTGAATCTTAACAACATCGATTAATTTCTTTTTAAAACAATCACGTATGAAGTGATGTTAATGTCGATGTGTTTTTATTTTAGAGTGCTGGACAGGATTTTTAGTGATAGCTATGCAGCATGTTATCAACATATAGCAGTTTTAGAAAACTGTAACCCATAGTCCCTGAGTTGTTGCTGAATCCAGATGACTTGTGGACAACAACTAGCAGCTACAATGTATTCAGCTTCACATGATGAAGTAGACACCGACGTCTGCTTCTTGCACTGCCTGGTAACTAGGTGTTTCCTAAAGAACTGACACCCCGCAGATGTTGATTTAAAGTCTCTTTTGCATCCACCATAATCTGATTCACTGTAAGCAGTTAGGTAAAAGTTATCATCATTAGGGTACCATAAGCCCAGATCAGGAGTACCTTCAGATAACGCAAAATCCTCTTCACAACAATAAGATGTGAAACTCTTGGCTTTGACTGATAACGAGCACACAGACAAGTAGCAAACATGATGTCTGGACAAGAAGCTGTGAGATACATAAGAGATCCGATCATTCCTCGGTACAGAGTGGCATCGATAACTCCCCCTTTTCGTCTGGAGTAATCCCGTGATTAACAACCAGTGGGGTACCAGCAGGTTTTGCATCCAACATACTGAACCGGCTCAGAATGTCACCAACATATTTGGTCTCATGAATAAAGATCCCTGCCTCAGACTGATCCACCTGCAATCCCAAGAAAAATTTCATCTCTCCCATGGAACTCATCTCGAAATTATCTTTCATAACCTTCTCAAAATCCTTGCACATAACATCATTTGTGGATCCAAAGATGATATCGTCACATAAACATGTACCAAGAGTAATTCGCCATCCATCCCTCTAATGAATAGAGTGCAGTCAATGACACCTCTTCTGAACCCGTTGTTCAGAAGGTGAGTAGACTGTGTCTCATACCACGCTCGCGGAGCTTGGTGCAATCCATACAAGGCCTTGTCTAGCTTGTAGACTTGGTCACGATGCAATGGATTTTCAAATCTGGGAGGTTGATTGACATACACCACTTCCTTAATCACACCATGAAGAAATGCACTCTTAACATCCATTTGATAAACTTTAAACCTTTTGTAGGATGCATAAGACAAAAAAATTCGGATTGCTTCAAGACGAGAAACCGGTGCAAACACTTCATTGTAGTCGATCCCTTCAATCTGTGTAAAACCTTGCACCCCCAGACGTGCTTTGTTACGAACCACAATCCCATGATCATCTCATTTGCAGTGCAAAACCCATCTTGTGCTAATAACTTTTGCACCCTTGGGTCTATCAACAAGCTGCCAAACACCAAGTTTCTTAAACTGCAGCAACTCCTCTTGCATGGCATCTACCCAAGATTCTTCTTTCAAAGCTTCAGTGATGGTTCTGGGTTCAACTTGGGAGATAAAACAAGAATGGGCACAAAAGATCACATCCACAAGGTCAAGTATGTCAGCAAGACCACCTGAAGATAACTTATTTCTGGTCTTCATTCCATCAGTAGGATTTCCAATAATATTGTCTTGAGGATGAATTCTGTTAATTCAGCCAACAGGATGAGCCGGAACCTCAACCTGTGGATCAAGATTGTTTATATTCAGATCCTCAAGAGCAGGTACAATATTATCAACATTCGGTTCTAGAACATTTGGCTGAGAGTGATTATCATCTGAGTCTGACTGTCATCATGTGGTTGTACTAGAGCTTGTACTAAAGAAGGTTGCAATGGTTCATCAGGTGCATTTTGTGCATCATACATCATCTGAACAACAAAATCATCATAAGAATACATGGGAGGCATGTTGAAAGAGTCAAATAACTCAGAATAGTTGAACATCCAGTCAGGACACTTCCCAGATGGTGGCATAGAATATTTCTGAACATCTACATGGTACCACTCCTCCACATTGTGAGTTGATCTGTTGTAGACTCGCTTATTTGGAGTGCTGTACCCAAGAAAGTAGCCTTCTTCCACCTTTTCATTGAACTTGCCTTGCTCATGTTTCTTAAGCATTGTGCATGGAGCACCAAATGGTTCAAGATACTTAAGATTTTGCTTTCTGTTATGGAGCAATTCAAAGCAAGTCTTCCCATGCCTTTTTACAATCAACACCGGTTCAAAATATTACAAGCATTAGCAACAGCTTCATTTCAGAATTGAACGGGTAGGGAAGAATCAGAAAGCATAGTCCGAGTAGCCTCAATTAATGTTCTGTCTTTCGCTCAGCAAGCCCATTCATCTGTGGGACATACGAAGCACTGAACTGCTGAATAATACCACCTTCATTGCAGAAAGTCTCCATATTGTGATTCTTGAATTCAGTCCCATTATGTGTTCTGAGCATGCGACCCTTGAGCTTATACAGTGATTCAAGCTTAGTAATCAGAACTTGAACACATTCAAACGTTTCAGATTTCTCCTTCATAAAGAACACCCAAGAGTATCTAGAGTACTCATTAGTAATTACTAAGCAGTATTGATCTCCAAAAATGCTCTTGCGATTGACGGGACCAAAAAGATCCATGTAGATAAGCTGAAGTGGAACAGTAATTGAATGATACTTCTTAGGTTTATGAGATTGCTTGGTTTGCTTTCCCTTTTTGCATGAAACACAGACATAAAACAACTTGAAGTTCTTCAAACTCACTCCCTCAACCAGATTGTTGTGAACCAGATGATTCATCTTCCTCAAACTCAAATGACCCATCTTCTTATGCCAAAGAATAGAATCTTTCTCTGTAGCTTTGGACATAAAACATGAAGCTCTAAAAGATGTAGTTGAAGCTGTGGCCATGTTGAGAACATACAAATCTTGCTTTCTTGGAGCAGACATCAGAATCCAGTCTTCATGAATTATAAAGCCTTGCTTGAGAATGTAACAGCTGGAATCATCAAACAGAACTTTGTACTTCTTGTCACAAATCTGTGAGACTGAAAGTAGATTGTTCTCCAGCTGCTTCACATATCTGACTTTGTCAAATGAAAACTTTTCCATTTGAAGAATTCCCTCTCCAGTAATAAATCAGCCATTGTCACCAGCAAAAGCCACATACCCTCCTTTAGTTGAATGAACATCGGAAAGAAGAGATATGTCTCCAGTCATGTGCCTTGATGCCCCACTATCAACAATCCAAGTGTATTTAAGAGCAGCATTTGGGGAAACCTGCACATACACAATCGTTAGTTGAATTTGGGAATCCAAGCCTTACAGTCTTGGGTTGACCCAAACAGTCCAGGATTTTCATTTCAGACCATTGTCCATCTGAGTTGAATTTTTCAAGAGTTTTAGAAACAGGAGATTCAGAGGACTTGACCATCCAAACAATGTTTTTGCTAAAAGATTTCTTTAAATACAGAAGATGGTTTGGATTGTTTTTAAAAAAAACTTTGGGTGTTTCATGATCAATCATAACCTGTTTAACTTATATTGAGGTTTGATGTGTGAAAATGATGTTTGGGTTTAACTTGGGATGAGGAACAAGCAGATTTGAACTTTTAACAAAATTATGATTTTGTTTTTGATATGGTGTAGCTTGTGGTGTAATCAGTTGAGGACAAAATCTAGCAAAATGTCAAGGTGCACCACACTCAAAACAAGCCTTATTTGGTATTTTGGATAAAACTGTTTGGTTTAGATAATATTTTTTATTTTGATGAAAAGCATTTGTTTTGTCTTTGTCAGTTTTAAAACCCAAAACCCTTTGTCCCATTGAAAACAAGATTGTTAGTCTTGTTGGACTCACTTGTTTCACCATCCTGTGAAGACTTCACAAGAATATGGCTTTGGATAACTTGGAAGACATGTTTGTCTTCTTTGATGAGATTTGGTCAACCTTTTTGACAATAGATATCTGATTCTAACACAAGACACTTGAGGAGAAAATCGGACTCATCCTCAGAATCAGAGACCCAATCTTCAACCACTCCCTCATCAGAAATGATTCGAATATGAGCAATTACTTGAAAGTCTTTAATTTCTTTGTCATTTGTGAGTTGACAAAGCAATTTAAGACTGGTGGGGGACATGTTGTATTTTGTTTCTTTTCCCTTTCCCTTCAATTAGTCCCTTTACTGATCATGTCCTCAGTGATGTACGAGGAACTTTCATAGCTCTTGGCTTCTGACTCAAAGTTTCATAGTCACATTCGAC